>JAHWFO010025631.1:2064390-2097012 GCA_023313115.1 Rhysida immarginata
ATGCGGAATAAAATCCAGTTGTGGACAAGAGGTTTTCGTCTTATTGAGCATTCCTATGCGTGACGCAGTGACGTCGAAGGATCCGAAGAGCTCGAGCATTCAGAATAGGTTTTCTACCTTGGCCTTTCCGAACTGTGATCTCACCACTATCTCGGTAGCGCTCGATAATATTCTGTACTGTAGATGATGACAGGTTAAATCTTCTGGCTATTGCACGCTGAGAAACGTTGTTTGTGAATTCTCGAACGATTCGAACACGAAGATCTTCGCTAACTGGCTTGCCTCGACCCATTGTTCCGAATAAGTTACCTGAACGACGGATGGCAACTGTTATTTATACGACGTCATCATTCTAGATTATTCCCGAACAATTGGGAAGGTTCCACTACTAAGGGCGCTTTCTACAACGTATGTCGCTACTATTTTGGAATGTGTTGCAACACCCCCATTGAAAATGAACGTCCCGGCCACGATACAAAATGTTTTGGTGCACACAGTATATTTAAGTCATTTCATAAACGTATCTGCTATTTTGTATTCGCGAGAAAGTTTTGTTACATCATCCCTTTTTGTATTTTCTAGATATTTTGCACTGTCCCAACTTTTTTGGAAATGACAGTGTGAGCATGTTGACACAATGTAATGAGAAAATAAAAAATAGACCAAAAATTGCACATTCCCCTTTATTGCAATGGTTTTCCCCATTCAAATTTGTGATAAAAATATGTGAAAGCTGACATTGTAAAACGTCTTGAACCCCTTTTTTAACAATGCCCAAAGCCAAATCTCTATCGGATTTTGAGAAGGGTCTTATCTTATCTTATCTTATCTTATCTTATCTTATCTTATCTTATCTTATAAGTGGGCTGTCAGTCAACAGCCAAGGGCAGTTGACCGCAAAGGCACTTATTCCTCTAAGGAATATTGCGCCAAACCCAAAGAAGAACTAAGATCCCTTAAAGGTAGCCGGACAGACTTAAAAAGCGAGTCAAGCTACCTACGGGGTCCAAGTGGATATCTTCAAGAAGGGTCAAACCAACCGTGAAGTGACGAAGATGTGTCAGAGCGACACAATCAAAAAGAATGTGGTAGGCTGTTTCATCTGCCAAACCACATTTCGAACATAGTGGTTCTTCCCGGAGGATTCCTATTCTATGTAGATGTTTACAGAGTAAATCATGACCTGTAAGAAAGCCAATGATAATCCGTATTTTGTTTCTTTTAAGTTGTAGAATGCCTGATGTTAAACTAAGAGAGGATCTCTTAATCATGAGTCTGGCATGTGTTTGATCAGTGGTGTGATCCCACCTATGCATCATTTCTTGATGAGAGATGATATTTATCTCTCTAACTGCAGTTTGCTTGGAAATACCGCAGAAGGGTTCAGGGCCGGTAAAAGTAAACTTGGCACCCTGTTTGGCTAAAGTATCAGCCACTTCATTACCAACAACACCTTTGTGTCCAGGAACCCATCTCAAGGTAACACTATTGTGTGAAGAAAGGTCCTGTAGGAGCTGTCGACATTCCAATATAAGTTTGGAATTAACCCTGTAGGACTTGATAGCCTTAAGGGCCGCTTGACTGTCACTAAGTATAAAAATACGGCGATGTACATAGAGTTTATTCATGCACATCTGCAGACAGTAAATAATGGCCAGTAATTCAGCCTGAAAGACGGTTACCCAAGAACCCAATCGACGAAAGCGGAGGGTTTTGGGACTGCCACAATAAACGCCCAGGCCCGAAAGGCCATGATGACGAGAGCCATCAGTATACCAAATAATGGCACCCTTGGGAAATTGCAAAGACCCATCTGGCTCTACCACGGGGTCAATGATGACCTCGCTCGAGGGCTCAGGAAGGGTCTGAGTAATTGCAATATCAGAAGGCATCTGAAGAATGTGACTGGTAAAAATCTGGCTAATGAAGGTGTGAGACTTCGCCCCAGGGAAGTCCACCCATAGTCCTTGATTACTCAGTCTGTAAGAACTTTTCCTGGCTACACCTTTGATAAAAATATCAAGTGGAGTCAGAGATAAAATAATTTCTAAAGCCTTGGTTGGCGTAGTAGAGACAGCACCCGTTATACTCAAACACGCCAATCTTTGAAGAGAGGCTAGTTTGGTTCTAACGGTCAGTTGTTCAGACTTACGCCACCAAATTAATGCGCAATATGTCAGAATAGGTCTGATCGCCGTGATGTAAAGCCAGTAAGTCAACTTGGGAGTAAGACCCCATGATTTACCAAGGGCTCGACGACAACGGTAAAGTCCAACTTTAACCTGATTAATTTTATAATCCAGATGTTGGTTCCAAGTCAACTTACTATCGAGGATAACCCCTAGGTATTTGACTTCATTTCTAACAATGATTTTCTCGCCAAACAAAGTTGGTATGAGATCATTGGAAATGGTTTCTCTACGACCTGTAAAAGGGACTAGAGTAGTCTTTGAGGGATTAACTCTTAAATTCCGCTCAGAACACCATGATTGAACTTTGTACAAAGCCATTTGTACAAGATCTAAAATGGTGCGTTTGTCGATTCCAGAGACGTAGATGAGAATATCATCCGCGTAACCCTGGGCATAAATTCCTTCATTGTTAAGGAAAGAAATGAGGTCGTCCACAACCAGGTTCCAGAGCAGGGGGGAAAGAATGCCACCCTGCGGACAGCCCCTGGAGGGACGAGCAACAATTCCCTCCCCCAACAAATCAGATTTAATGACTCTATCCGCTAAGAGGACCTGAATCCAATTGCAGATTAGTGGAGAAATTGCTTTAGCAATTAAGGCTTTAGCAATGGAGTCGTAGGAGGTGTTATCAAACGCTCCCTCAATATCGAGAAATACAGCTAGAGCAAACTCTTTATACTCCAGAGTTTTCTCGATCCTTACCACTAAGTGGTGTAAAGCTACCTCAGTAGATTTGCCAGCCTGATAGGCAAATTGGTTAACGTGAAAGGGTCCAGAAGTCCCAAAAACTTCACGAATTCGCCTATCAATGATCTTCTCAAGGCATTTAAGCATGAAAGAAGACAAACTGATGGGTCGATAACTCTTGGCTAGGTCGTAGCGATTCTTACCTGGTTTTGATATGAAAGTCACTTTGACCTGCCTCCAGAGATTTGGGATGTACCCTAGAGCTAAACTAGCTCTAAAGATTGAACACAGGATCGGTGAGATCACGTCCGATACTTGCTGAAGAAGTACTGGGGTGATTCCATCCGGTCCAGGTGATTTGTAGGGGTCAAAGGATTTAATAGCCCACATGACCCTACTACGGGTGATCACCTCACCAGCTGCAGCCCATCCAAACCGCGATGTCCTAACAAAGGAGTCAAGACACTCCAAGTCTGGCGGATCGATGAGCTCAGCACCTGGGAAGTGAGTCATGATTAGAGTCTCAAGGACTTCTTTACTGTTCCTGGTGAATTCACCATTTGATTTCTTGAGAGTACCAATCATATTAGGTTTGTCATTTCTCAAGAGTTTGTAGAGTCTAGCTCCTTCCACAGTCTTTTGGACTGATTCACAGAACTTCCTCCACGATGTACGTTTAGCAGATCGAACAGCTTTGTTGTAGTCAGCGAGGGCATTTTTATATACTAGCCACTCGTTGGTCTTCTTAGCTTTCTTAAAAAGCTTCCTTAGTCTTTGTCTCTGTTGAGAGAGATCATGATTCCACCAAACAGTGTGGGATTTACATTTCTTCCTCAACAAGGGACAGTTGTTATGATACGATTGTACCAAGGCCTGCTGCAGCCCATTTACGCGCAGTTCTAGGTCAACAGTATCATTAATTCTAGTTGGAAGACCGGAAATCGCAGAACGAACGTCCTCACGATATTGTAACCAATTAGTCCGTTTAGGATCTCTAAACGTTCTATCCCAGTCTATACTAGTGATGAAAGAAAATCGGATATGCTGATGATCAGCCATAGATGGTTTCTCATCTACATACCATCTTCTAATCCATTTCCTCAAAATGGAAGAGCCGAAGGTAACATCAATAACCTCCCTTCTTACCGCAGTAATGAAGGTTGGTCTATTACCCTGGTTAAATAGGTCTAAGTTATTCTCTAGGATAAAATCGAAAAGGAGTTTACCTCTGAGATTGGTGTCGGTGCTGCCCCACAAGGTATGATGAGCATTGGCATCACATCCAAAGATGATCGCTACCTTGTGAGAAGTCGAGGTTTCCCATATCTTCTTGATGTCCTCATTGATGGGAGAGGTTTCTTCGTATGGAAGGTAGGCCGAGACAAATATTATGTCTCGATCCAGACCGTCCAGACGAAGAGTAATTGTCGCCACTGCTAGATCTCTAGAACATAAGTGATACATAGGAAGTGCGTTAATACTGTTTTTGATCAACAGAAGAGCAATTAAAATCATAAATTAATTTACCTCCACAGTTGGATAAGCCTCTGATTCCGCCCTTATAAATCCAGGGCTCCTGAATCAGAGCGATCTGTATGTCCTCAGCTGAGAAGGTATTGCTGAGGTTGGCAGCGGCCAATTTCTTATGCTGAAGATTTGCTTGCAGGCACTTCAGCATTAGATGGTGTCTTATCAGGGGGTTTCCCTAGAACTTTTGCTTGGATTTGAGACAGTCCAATGTACAAAAGCCATTTTCTGTTACTCAAAATCTTCGCATCCAGTTCTGGGATAGATAGTACCATAGTTGCACTTTGATCCTCTAGTTTGAGGTTAAGGATATTCCAATGCGTAGACGAAATATCCTTATTCTGAATGTCTATCCTTTTCAGGATATCCATACCAGAATACTTCTTGAAAATCGCTGGGAGTTTCAAGATAATCTTGGTGGTTTTGACGATTGTCTTCGCCTCACCAACCAAGAGAACCTGTCCGTCCCAGGGAGTAATACGGTTGACTGTAGAGGTCAGCCAGTCAACTGTGTTCTGGTCGGCACAGAGTAAAATAATAGCTCCGGCCTCCAGACGACAGTATTTGAATTGGGGTCCAGTGCCAGAGAGCATGTCCCCCATATGGTTCATCAGCAGCTCTTGGAAGGCCTCCAACTGCTGCTCATTGAGCTGCTTGTCTGGATAGCCTTCCAGAACTACTGCCATTTTTGTTGTTGTGAGAGCTTCACTGAAATTCCCAGGTTTGGGTTTTTTGTGAAGCTTCTTATCATCTGATGAAGGAGTGTTACCCTTAGACCTGGGTCTTTTGGTCGGGGTATGCACCTCCCTAACAGGTGACAGAGGGCCGACCTTAGGCATTGCTGCCTTAGTGCCCTCCAACTTTTTCTTCCTAGATAAACGGCGTTTAGCCGCTCTAGAAAGCGGTTTAGATAAAAATTCGCCGCTACCCTCACCCGAGGTCTCCCGCTCTGCAGCAGGTGGCGCCTCAGGTTTGGGAGTGGCAAATTTATCAGTGTCAGGTGACACCACTGAGGTCATTACAACCTCATCAGTATCACCTGTGGAAACCTGTTTCCCCGCAGGGTCTCCAGGTAAGGGGGGGTTTTTATTACAATCCATAAACTGGAGTAATAAATGCAGGATAGACGGTCCGTCCCGGGAGTGCCTGCATGCCGGGACAAGGCTACATACTCCTGAGTGTCGCCAGGTAGACAGGAGGCTCCGTTAGAGACACTATAACCGAAGTGCCATCCACCCTTCAGCACGGGTCGCATAACACCTTGGGTTCGGGAGTTGGTCTGCGTCCCCTTATTTGGTATTCGGGGATGTCCTAAGTAAGCAGCTCAGGATATTCGGCTATCCGCCACCTGCCGACGCACCCAGTAGCCGCTCAAGCCTTGGGTTGAGAAGGGTCAAATTCGTGCTTGACATGATTGTGGCAATTCTGCAAGACAAATTGCAAATGCGTTAGGTAGATCGCACACTGTGGTGCTGAATTATTTGCGTTTTGGTGATCAGTATGGAGTAAAGAAGTCGACAGGCAGGCCGCAGAAACTTACACGACGCCAGAAAAGAATCATGGTGCGCGAAATAAGTGGAAACAATGCTTCTTTGCGATGTCCTGCGAATTCTCCAAACTTTCCTGTTTGCAAATCTCCAATTGCCAATGGAGCACACAAGCATGGCAATGTGGTATTCGAGAAGAGGAAGCCACGACCTATTCTGAAATCTTGTCACAAAGGTAAGCGCCTTATTTGGACAAGGGAAAAAGTGCAATGGGGGGAAAAGTTCAGGAACTTGGTGTGGAGTGTAGAAAGAAGATTTAATCTAGACGGGCCGGATGGATTCCAGTGCTACTGGCATGACATTCGCAAAGAGGAACAATTCTTCTCTAAAAGGCAACAAGGTGGTGGCTGTCTAATGGCGTGGGGTGCATTTGGATTTTATGGAAGGTCGAATTTGGCTTTAGTCGATGGACGAATGAATGCAATTAAATACCAACAAATGCTTGAAACGAATTTGTTGCCATTCGGGGAGAGAATGGGAGGACGTCATTGGGAGTTCCAGCAAGACGACGCTCCTGTTCACAGTGCAAAAAGCACTCAACAATGGTTTCACTTGAACTGGCCACCACTTTCTCCCGACCTAAACCCAATGGACAATGTCTGGGGTAGCTTGGCACGAGCAGTTTACAAGGGTGGAAAACAATATGCAAATGTTGACGATTTGAAGAGGTCTGTTGTCGAAGAATGGGAAAAATTGGACGAAGAAGTGTTCAAAAAACTTGTTGAGACAATGCCAACCCGAGCTATAAAAGGGGTGGTTCTATATTTATTGGACGCACCTTAGAGTCCGTCCTAAAAGTTTATAGACATAAATGTTTTGCTGATTACGTCACTATGACGTCAGTTATGTCATGGAAAGTTTTTGGGTTTTGAATTGAAGCATGTGCAAGTTGATAATACGCAAACACGACAAAAATTTTACTTTTCACAAAAGCATTGAAAATGTTTCTGATAGACCATTGAAAACGCTGTGTCCCAAAAGTTTATGCAAGATGTAAACATTTAGTGATGATGCAAGGTTTGGGGCGTATAAATATGCTGTAAAATGGCTCGAGAGCGACATTTTACTCGTCAACGAAATGCCTAGAGCTTCCCAGCTAACAGCTGATGAGGTTGACGGAATATTCAGCTTAAAATCGCAGGGTGAATCTGTTCATGACATTTCTAGCTCGTAGAGAGTCACACCAACCAAAACATCATTCAGGAAGACTACGTGTGACGAGGTCTCGTGATGATAGACCGATACTGGGAATGGCTTCCTCCTAGGAAATGTCCATACGTAACGTCACCGTTAGTTCACTTTTGCATACATCAAAGAACAGAGTTCACATACGTATTAAAGAAGCTGGTTACCTTACTCACGAGAAAATGAGACTTAAACCCACCACTCACAAAGCTTTGCCAAAAGAAGAGGTCGCAGTGGGCTTGTCAGCACATGTCATTTGGTGATAAATGGCTGATTGCTGTTTTTTGATGAAATGGAATCTGGATGGTCCTGATGGATATGCAAGCTACTGACATGATTTAAGGAAAGAGCCCCGAACGTTTTTTAGCAGACAACAAGGTGGTGGATCGGCGATGATGTGGGCAGCCTTTTCGTATAATTACTCAGCGTCCTTAGCATTTTTAGATGGACGACAAAATTCAGAAAAGTATATAGAGACACTACAAAGTCATTTGATTCCGTTCGTGAAATTTTGTGGGGAAAGAATTGGATTTTTCAGCACGATAACGCATCCATCCGTACATCCAATGCTAGAAAAGACTATCTAAACAGGAAAAATGTATCTGTTCTTGACTGGCTACCGATGAGTCCTGACCTGAATCCCATTGAGGGGTATGGGGCATTTTATCTCGGGAAGTTTATGCCAAAGGACGTCAGTATTCGTCAATCAATGAACTCGAGACATCAATCGAGTATGCTTGGTGCAATTTAGATCCTCAAACGTTACAAACGTTGATTCTTTCTATGGAAAATCGTGTATAAGATGTCATACGAAACGACGGAAAATCGATATGCTCTTGAGAAGCAAGCGTTTTCTTGTAAATTTGCGATTCCCATGCATTCTCTATATTTTTGGGACAGTACTCTTTTCATTTATTTGCTATAACAATACGCTAATAAATCTATTTGAACTCTGTCGTATTTCTTTTTGTTCCTTTGATGCATGCATTGTATTGATGTCTATAAACTTTTGGGACGGACTGTAATAACGAAAGAGCTCGTTGTGTTTTCAATACACTGCCCTGCTAAAAGTATTCAGACACCCCTGTTTTAGCATGGTTTCAATTCCCACGATGACTCCTTGATACACTGCTTTGCAATGAAATTGCCCTACCAACAAGGAGTTATCCGACCTTATCCGTATTTAATGGGGGGCTTTGTCTACCTCCGACTAGTAGACGATTAGATGCATGCTCACGGCACATGACCATTTGGGTCGATACAAGGTGTCCGGGTGCCTGTATAGGCTCATCAGTTGACGCCTGTGCGAGAAGTTCCATGCAGTAGGGAGGAAGCAACTGCCTCGTGAACGTACAGTACTGTAATCAACACAATGGTCTCGATGGCGCGACAACGACAACCGTTCACGCAATTAACGGACTTTGAACGAAGTCGGTTATTGGCCTCTCAGAGTCTGGATGCTCAATCAGACGGATTGCTGTCCATGTGTCGCGGGATGCACAGACAGTAGGCCGATGTTGGAAACAGTGGCGAGAGGAAGGCACACTTGCCCGGAGAATCACATCAGCTTGTACTGATAAGCGGATATTGCGAACAGCGCTAGCAGACAGAACCATCACCCTGTGGCAACTGCGTGACAACATCACTATTCCCGATACTGCTCCAGTGTCAATAGCGACAATAGCACGCCGGTTCCACGCCACAACAATGTCTGCCAGGTGTCCATTGTTGTGTCTTCCTTTGACACCTGAGCACCACACGATGCGACTGCAATGGTGACGTGAACAAGTGGGCTGGCGAATGGAATGGTGCCCTGTGGTCTTCATTGACGAATCCCGCTTTTGTTTGGACACCGACATCATGGACCATCATCCAGGATCATGGTCTGGGTTGCCATCGGCTACAATACCAGAATGCCTTTAGTCATCGTCCAAGGCACCCTGACAGCAGCACAGTACGTCACAGAGATTCCGCAGCCCGTATTACTGCCCTTTCTGCACACTATAGCCTGCGCAGTCTTTCAGCAGGATAACGCCAGACCGCACACGGCAAACATGAGCATGGCATGTCTGCATGATCTCAACTGCCTGCCATGGCCGACGAGGTCTCTAGACCTATCACCAATTGAGCACATGTGGGACATCCTTTACGATCACCCCACAATCTCCATGAACTGACACAGCAGGTTCACCAGGCCTGGGCAGACGTTCCCCCGAGATGACGTTCGCCACCTATATGATCACCTACACCTGCAGCTGGAACAATGCAACGCCGCTAGACGTGGTGCCACAACTTACTGATGCCACTTTCCGTTGGGACACCCTGTACAAACGAGTGCACGTCTTGGCTCCATAACGTAATAAAGGTGTGTTCAGATGTATCTGTTGCTGTATACCTTTGGCTCATTTGGTGTATACACTTCTTGTGGGTGTGGCAATTTCATTTCAAAGCAGTGTATAAACGAAACATAGCAGCGACTAATACATCAGAAACTCCGTCAACCAGCATGCCGAAAAGTTGTCTGACTGTGCCTGATGTTGTACCAGAATTATGGCGAAGAGAGACCAATGTGCTCTTTCATGGGTAGTTCTGAAGAATTGCTAAAGCACACTTCAGGATGGCACTGCTGCTTTATCAGTAGACCCAGACACCTGCTAAATGACCGCAGCATGTAGCCTATAAGAGACGGGCTTTTTCAGAAGGGTCAGAAAGCGAAACTATTGTCTCAAAGGTGAGAGCAGCATTGCCATTGGACAAAAGGTATGTGGAGTGATAAAAGATGCTTCACATTACATCAATCTGACTGTCGTGTATGGGTATGGTTGATATACCGAGGTTGAGTCAAGAGTAGTGGCCGATCACCGCGCAAACTTTTAAATGGGCACCAGACAGGCACCACTCATTGCTAATCTTCAAAGTAGAGTCCATCATTCTCGATGGTCTTCGTCCAACGATCAGCCAGTTGGCGGATGCCCTCACGAAACCACTCCTCGGTTTCTGGGTGATAAAGTCGTGCACGGCATCTTCAACCTCACTGACATTGGCGAAGCGCTGTCCACGCAGGAAGTGCACCATGGACCGGAAGAGATGGTAGTCAGAATGTGCCAGGTCGGGGCTGGATGCCAAACCCGATTTTTTTCAGCAGTTTATGACCTTCACTCATTGTTGTGCTTGCATGGGCATTGGCTCGTGGGGCACAACTCGGCAGCTCCTGTCGACCTTTCCCATGGCATGCAGATGTCGAACCACACTCGATTGTGATGTCCCGATGTCCACCGCTAGTCCACGGGTGGTGCTGTTTGGGTTGGCTTCCACTCGTTGCCGTAGGGCTGCATCATCCACTTCTTTGGGTCCTCCGCATCTTCCAGGCCCACGTCTCCAGATGAAAAGCGGGAGAACCACCGTCGTGCTGTCCGTTCATTGGTCACATCCGGACCTTCCACCTTGCAAATTTCGGCGGCGGCTGCTCGCGCACTGGTCCCCTTTTTTCCATTAGTGACGAAGGAGCCCACGTATCACCAATCTTTCTGCCATGTTTTTACAATGGCTGATGCAGGTGGCACAATGTCTGTGGCATTCAAATTTGTACTGACGTTTCTTCCCACTCTTTTCTCATAATAAACTGCGATATACCCTTGTGGTAAATGGTCTTTGTCCAGTATTCGTCAAACTCTACCCCACCCCCTTCCCAAGACAGCCACTACTTTTGACTCAACCTCTGTATTATCAAATAGTGCCTTGTGCCATAAGGAAGGGCTTTGGTGGTGGGGTTATGTTCTCTTTAACAGGTATGGGACCCATAACTGACGTTGACATGTGACTTAATGCCCATGGTACCAAGAGATATTGGAAAATCATCTTCCTGGAGAAAAAAACATGGCAATGCGCCAGACTGCTTCTTCCAGCAAGACTGCTCCATGCCATGGTGCTCATTTAATAAAGGCTTGGTTCATTCATGTTGACATCAAGCTGCTGCCATGGGAAGTCCGAAAGCACTGCATATAGAATCACTAATCGTCATCAGTTACTGGATCGTTTAAAGATCAAGCAAGTTGTTAATGATTTGCCATCAAATTTGCATAACAGGCTGAGAAAGCTTTAAAGCTGGTGCATCAAACGGCAGCTGCACGAGCCTCAAGATGGGTAAACGTCCGGATTTAACGGACATCCAAAAAGGGATGATAACAGGCTATCGCAGCGAGGGTGGCACCATCTCCGAAACGGCATGATTTGTGAACTGTTCACGGTCCGCTGTAGTGAAGGTGTGCAAGGAGTGAACAGCAGGGACAGAAATCGCATCCCAACGCCATCCCTGTAAAGGGTCACGAGCCATCGACTGACGGGGTGAGCGGCACCTAAGACGACTCGTAAAAGGTGACAGGAGAGCCACAGTCCATTGACTGACCACCAGTTCAACAGTGGTGCCAACAGACGTGCATCCGACATTACTGTCAAACGCACCCTGCTACGGATGGGCCTGAACAGTCGACGCACGGTTGCTGTACACATGTTGACCAGGGTTATCGTCAACGACGCCTACACTTTGCACGTGAGCATCGCCATTGGACCGCAGACGAATGGGGTAAGGTCGACTTCTCCGACGAGTCGAGGTTTTTGCTCCATAAGATTGACGGTCGATGGTGAGTGCATCGTGAACGCCATGAAAAGAGACTGCAGGAGGCTATTGTGGGCCGGAAACAGGCTGGTGGGGGTAATGCGCACGTGTGGGGGATCTTCTGTCGGGAGCAGTTAGGTCCACTGATTCATCTAGAGGGCTATTTGAATGCCTGTGGCTATCTGTCAATCGTAGCGGACCAGGTGCACCTGTACATGCTCCTGATGTTCTCCCAATGTGATGGTGTGTTCCAGCAGGACGATGCACCCTGCCACGAGGCACGTCTCCTTCTGGATTGGTTCGAGGAACACTCTACTGACTTTCGAGTGCTCCCTTGGCCTGCTAATTCGCCGGACATAAATCCAATTGAACATCTGTGGGAGCACCTTGATCGCCACGTATGGCAGCTGGACCCTCCACCTATGACTCTAGAAGCTCTGTGGACAGAGCTTCAAGGGACATGGACTGCCATACCATCGGACACATACAGCATCCATGCCACGACGCCTAGCAGCAGTTATAGCGGCAAAGGGTGGCTACTCCCATTACTAAGTGGGTGGTCATAATTCAGTGATATGACAGTGTATAATAATGCCATGAACTTGCATTTGGTAGGTTATTGCAGACTTGTATGGACATACAGGGTGCATTCACAGACTGATCTCAAAACAAAAAAATTATCAAACATTTTTGTACAGCAAACTAAAAGTCTTCGAAGTATGACCCTTGGGCATCAACACAACGCTGCCAGTGTTTCTTCCATTGTTCATAGGTTCTCTGGAATGCTTCGAATGGAAGGCTGTCAAGGGACCTCGTCAAAGCTGCCTGGACCGCTGGAATCCTGTTGAATCGCTTCCCTTAATTCGGGGGAACAGAAGGAAGTCGCTGGGAATTAGGTCGGGGCTGTAGGGTGGCTGGAGTAGTGTTGCCACTTTGAACTTGGCCAAAACCTTGCTGGCGGTGAGTGACTTGTGAGAGGGCGCATTGTCGTGGTGAAGAACCCAGTTGTCTTTGATCTCCTGGTGGACACGATCCTTCAAACGCCGGAGCATTTACGACTCTAAATTTTTGACGGGGGGGGGGGGTCACTGATGCGCACTCACGCCACTAGCGATCTGCTCACTCCAGCGTCTCGGAAGTAACTGCAGCTGGTGCTGTCGGTTAGCTGACACCCCCCACTACTTCACCCTGTTGGTGGAACCGGTCTGCGTGCCCTCCCCTACTCTGGAAAAATCAGTCTCGAAACTTTGTGAACGCACCCTGTATTGTGCACCCACGTGCGGGGGCGTGTCTGACATGCAGACCTAGAACTGATCCAACCCCCGAACGGTGAGGCAAGGGAGGGTGGAACTCGTACGGGCAGTGGCAATAATGGAATAGACCATGTGGTTGGGAAAACAGAACATGTTTAATAATCAATCAGAAATATCTGAACAGGAAGTGTCCCTAATAATCCACAGTAGGCGCTATTCAAATTCCACACTAAAGGGCTGCTTGACACACCAGGCACTCTGGAGCATTTGAGAACAGTAAGCCCGAGTTGACTCACGAATGCGCCGTGCACCTCTTTTAATAACAAACGCCCACTATTGCCTTAGCCGCTCAAGATCGGCGAAGAGGAGAGTTGCGGTAACCCCCTATTCTGAATCTTATTGAGCGCCTCACGCTCAACCGACAACACCGCAATACTCGGCGCTTACCATCCAAACCCCCCTTTGATCGGGTGAGACACATGCGTCTAGCAGCATTCACAGCAATAACTGCGCCCCACTACAATGCTACTAATTGCTATGCAAGCGCCAGGAATCACTTGTGCAGGCTCAGCTTTACAAGGAGACACACTCGTGCGAGTGAAAAAAGGGGTCCTCGTTTAAACTTTAGTGTCAGCACCGCACAAAAGACTTAATCAATAAGTTCCAAATAGTTGACGTATTGTCATTTAGCAATTGTCACAACATAGACAAAGCGCACAATAATTGAACTTCCACATAGGGATGCACTTAGAAACGGGTGGCCTCCTCATACGAGGCGGGTGCAGATTGACATCCGACGCACAGAAAAATCTCAACGGGGACGATAACACGAATGTCAGGGACTGCGTCCAAGAAGCTACGGCACTTAAATAGTTAAAATAAAAGGAACGTCCTTAGCCGTCCACGATGACAAGACCACTGGTGACACCCCAGGCACAGAACATACTACAAAACGGGGATACCTCCCTACCTATTACACACCGCTGACCTATTGTCACAGTATAATGTATAACTCCTGGCAATAAATATCGGATATTTATTTCTAGTTCAGCAAAGTTCATAAAAAAGCTTAAATTTCTTCCAAAATAATGGACGCATCCAAAAGGGATGAGGCATATATTAAAGAAAACACTTTAATCTATAAATACAATTTACTGTTAAAAATTTAAAAAAAAAAAAAAAAGATTCTTTGAAATATGCAAATGAATACGGACGTGTTGGAAAAAAGAATGGGATAGTCTGATTGGTTGGAAAAAAATACGCGATATATTCAGTGAGTAACATCCAATCAAACATTTTGTTTGCAAATGTTATTCAAATTATTTCTTCTTTTATAACTGCTCACAATTATCAAGGTTTGGTAGACAATAGAAAACTCTGCTAATTAGAGTATCAAGGCTCCAGCTAAAGAACTGTCTACTGATGTGAAAACTCGAATTGTCTGCCTGCTAAAAGAAGGAAAAGCTCAATTAGAAGTCGCAACTTTGTTGAGATGTTCCCAGAGCACGGTCTCACGTCTGTGGCACAAGTTTAGCTCTCGTGGCAGTGTGCAGAATTTGAAAAGATGTGGGCGACCGAGGAAGACAATTGCATCCGACGATAGAAAACCGATCCGGATCTGTAAATGGATGCGAATATCAACGTCCCGATCGATGAACCGAGAGTGGGAACAATGCGGTGTCGATGTCTGTGATCGGTCTCTACGAAACCGTTTGAACGAGGCTGGGTTTTCATTTAAGAAAGCAAAGAAGAAACCGTTGCTCTCGAACGAGCATCGACGTAAACGCTTGCCATGGGCCAAAGACCATGCAAAGTGGACAGTGGAGGATTGGAAACGAGTTGTTTTTAGTGACGAGTATAGGATTTGCTTAGGGAACGGTGATAATAACGGTGTGTTTGTCTGGAGAACAATTCCATCCTGACTGCTTAAGTTCCAGTGTAAAGTATCCACAGGGTGTAATGATTTGGGCATGCGTGACGTTTGCAGGACCTGGAAAATTGTGCATTTTAAATGGCACTGTCAACAGTGCGACCTATATAGACATTTTGGATCAGTTTCTTCTACCAACGTCGGGAGATTCGTTTGGTGATTCGGATGACTTTGTCTTTCAGGACGATAATGCACCGTGCCACCATTCTCAGGCTGTTGCCAAATACTGCGAGGATCATCGAATCCGACGGATGAAATGGCCTGATGGAAATTTAATAGAAAATCTTTGGTGGGATTTAAAGAAGCAATTCGTCAATGTTGGGGAAAATCGGTGAACACTAATGCATAAACTTATATGAATCAATGCCTTGAAGAATTAAGGCAATAATCAAGTCAAAAGGCGGGGCTACCAAATATTAAAAACAGCTTTTGATAATATTTGACATGGCATTATTCAAGCCAAAAGGCTGTCCAATACTTTTTCCCACTGTGTTTGTTATATTAATGTATGTACACTACTGTTTATAAAAATCGCAACGCCCTGATGGAATAGCCCAATCTGCATTAAATTTGGAGCATTTGCATATCATGGGTCAGAAAAGAAACCATTAGATTATCAGGTCAATACAATGCGTTTTATTGTCACATTAGTATCAGGTGAAACCACCGCGGGATGCAATTACAGCCTCTAAACGTCGTGGCATTGAGTCAAACAAGCTCTGAATAAGGGCCTGGGGAATGTCCTGCCATGCTCTGTCTACACGGGTATACAGTTCATCCACAGTTGCTGCTGCAGGAGTCTGATGAGCCAATCGATGAGCAACCCTGTCCCACACATGTTCGATTGGAGACATGTCTGGTGAACGAGCAGGCCAGGGGAACAAGGGCGTCTGATGTGCTTGGAAAAAGGCGAGGACATTTCTGGCCACGTGCGGTCGGGCATTGTCCTGTTGGAATACAGCGCCTGGAAGGTTCTGCAAGAAGGGGATGACCTCGGGTTGCACAACTTCCCTGATGTACCGGTCACTGTTCAGATTGCCATGGATTCTGATCAGGCGGGAACGGCCATGGTAACCGATTGCACCCCACACCATCACCCCTGGCGTTTGTCCTGAATGACGCTGCAGGATGCATTCTGGAAGGTCGCGCTCGCCACAATGTCTTCTGACTCGTATCCTGCCGTCATGGTGCTGCAAGTTAAACCTTGACTCATTCGAAGGCACAACTTGTTGCCATTCAGCTTGCCACTGTTGGTGTCGATGGGCCCATTGCAACCTGAGGCGCTGGTGGTTTTGAGTCAAAGGAATCCGCAACAATGGTACTCGTGCCATCAATCCTCTGGAAATCAAACGGCGTCGTACAGTGCTAGCAGACATTGTCCTGCCTACTGTAGCACCCCACTGTTGTGCTGACACTGTGGAAGTGGCTGTACGATCTGCTACACACATGCGATAGAGGTGTCTGTCATCTTGCGGTGTCGTCGTGCTGGGTCTTCCTGAGCCTGGTCTTCTCTTCGCTCCACTGCCTCCATGCACGCATAATTGTCATTGCATTACGTCCTACACGAGCAGCAATGTCACGATACGACCATCCCGCTTCACACAGACCAATTATGCTTCCTCTTTCAAAGTCTGTCAGCTGATGATATGGTACCCTTCGTCGTCGTCGAGGCATGGTGTTCTTTCAAGCAATTACTCTGAAAATCTAATCATTTATACTCTGACCCATTGTATGCAAATATTGCAAATTGCATATGGATTGGACCATTCCATCAGGGTGTTGCGATTTTTATAAACAGTAGTGTATATATTCAAGCAGAAATGATGTTTTGTTTATAGGCTTAATTACTCATTTATAGAATAAAGTGTTTTCTGTAATTTATGCTTCATCCCTTTTGGAGGAAATTTAAGCTTTTTTATGAAATTAGATGAACTAGAAATAAATGTCCGATATTTCTTGCCAGGAGTTGTAGGTTACTTGTGTAGAAAACTATGCAAGTTCTACTACTAATCAAACATGGCTCAGCATATCCAAGCCAGTGGTGATGACTGCTGTGTTAATGCGATCCCATAATTCCTTCAAAATGAAACCAGTGATGCGTTGGACTATTCCAATAAATTCTCGATGACTTCAGGCACGGTCCGTGACATTTAGCTGTGCTGGACAGCCTGAACAAATACTATTATTTGGTTTCACAATACATGATGTGGAAAAAAGTATTTGGACACCTGACAAAAATGCAAATTTTGTTTGCGATTCAAATTAGATAACGTTGTATGCTCCCATAATGAATTTGCTGCCATTTTTTTGTGGTACAACGAGAGTAGAGATTTTTATACGCTGTCGTTATTAAACATTGAGGTTAAATTTTGCAAAACTACACAATCGAACAGTCGCATCGTAGAAATAAGATGCGACTCCCTGCTATAAAACAAGTTAGTTGGAAGAATGCAGTGGCATGCACAAGTGAGCTAACGAGTTTCAGCAATGTTTCAATTAGAGCAATTGCGAGCAGTCGAGAGATTCCAAAGTAGACACTAACCGAAGTGATTCGAAGATGGAAGACTAGTGGCACAACTGCTGCAAAATCGCTCGCTGGCAGGCCTCGTAACTAATGGATCAGACTTGGAAAATCATGCCAGCTGATCTAACATCTGAAGTTGAAAACACTGTAAATGCTAAACAACATTTGAAGTGTGTTTAGCTCGCCGTTCCTGGACATGTGTGCGTATGGCGATCAACTGAGGAACAATTCCACCCAGACTTATCATCCCGACGGTGAAGTTTGGAGGAGGATCTGTAATGATTTAGAGCTGTTTTTCTTGGTTTGGACTTAGACAATTCCATACCCCATACTCAGTGGCAGTTCTTTGGTAGAGAGCTGTATTACGAGAGCAGTCCAGAAAGTAGTACCCGTTTACACATATCGATGGCGCCACTGATCCAAATGAAAGCATACGATGCAGGTATCGATACCGACATCTTAGCTTTGCCGAGGTCGAATTTCGAGTTCATTCAGTGCGTGTTTGAGTTTTGCGACGGTTTAGAATAGAAAAGAAGATAGAAAGTCCCGCCAAATGCGAAGTGCGAGCCGTCATCCGTTTTTTGAATGCAGAAAGTGCCCGTCCCAGCGAAATTCATCGCAGAATTACGGAAGTTTACGGCACGGGAACTATGGATGAGTCATCTGTACGGCGTTCGGTTCGAAACTTCAAAAAGGGACGAGCTACTGTGCACAATGAACAGCGGTCAGGTCGCCCGTCCCTTATCACCGAAGATCTCAAGAAACGTGTCGATGATTTCATCAGGCAAGATCGGCGCGTAAAACTTAACGAAATGTGTGCGCAAGGTGGGTGCCCAAAATGCTTTCTGACGAGCACGAGAGCAATCGCATGGGTTCAGCGTTGTCTTCTTGACTCGTTACGAGCAACACGGAGATGAATTCCTCGACCAAATTGTTACCGGGGATGAAACCTGGGTGTGCCTTGTCACACCTGAGAACAAACCATCCCACGATCTCCAACAAATCCACGCAAGTTTGAGCAGCCACTTTCAACGAAAAAACTGATGGCTTCAGTCTTCAGTCTTCGCATTTGACGGGATTTTCTATCTTATTTTCCACTTTAAACCGTCACAAAACGCAAACCACGCACCAAATGAACTCGAAATTCGACCTCAGCGAAGCTAAGACGTTGGTATCGATACCTGCATCGTATGCTTTCATTTGGATCAGTGGTGCCATCAATGTGCGTAAACGGGTTCTACTTTCTGGACTGCCCTCGTATTTCCACAGGACAACATTCCGTGCCACTCTGCAAGGATTGTGAGAGGATGGTTTGTCTGGAATGGATGTCGAATGTTTGGATTGGGCAGCCCAGAGCCTAGACCTCAACCCGATAGAAAGCCTTTGGGATGAATTAGAATCTAGACCTTTGGGGTTTGCTTTACAGAAGGAGCGGTTAAGAATTCTGCAAGCAGTTTTTGAGAATTTAGCAGAAAGCATGCTACGAAGGACGAATTAAGCAAAAGGCGGCCCCCACAATGTGTTAATTTAATAAAAATAAAAAAGCTGAAAGACTAAACCAAGCATGCGTCCGATTACTTTTTCCTTGTAATGTATGTTGCAGTTAGCTCGATCATATTAGCCAGTTCTACTTACAAAATATTGGTATAAGGATGTTTTTACGAGGCACATCCAGAAAGTAAAGATACAAACGTCATGACGTGGCCAAAAACACTCCTTCATTACTATCAAGTGCTTTTATCCAAGCTCATTTTTTTAATGTAGTTGCCACCATTATCCAAGCGCTAATTGAGCCTGGGGACAAGCTTTTGCATTCCGGCGTCATAGAAGGATGCCGCCTGTCTTTTGAACCAAGCGTTGACTTGATGCTTCACGTCGTCATCATCATCGAACCGTTTCCCAGCAAGATGGTTCTTCAGGTGAAGGAACAGGTGGAAATCGCTTGGTGCAAGGTACGGACTACGAGTATACGGTGGATGATCCACGACTTCCCACTCGAAGCTTTTCAGCAACTCTGTGGTGACACGTGCCGTATGGGGTCGAGCATTGTCGTGGAGGAGGCAGACCCCATTTGTGAACATCCTCCTCCTTAAACAGCAACAATTTGTCTGTGGATTTCAGCTGGAGACTCGTGTTTGGCGTTAAGAAATCGAATAACAGATTGGATTTTGCATTTAGCGGGATTTGGAATGGGCGCCACCACTGAATTAGCGAAGCAAGCTAACGAGGGAAAGTGAAAGTTAACCCTGTGGAAGTTATCGTAGCGCAATTTACCATCTGGCTATACCCTATGTTTCTTTACTTTCCGGATGAGCCTCGTACTATGGTTATCCGTTGCCTCTAATGATCTGATTAATATGTTGCAATTGTTAATTATAGGAACCAATGACTGTAGAGTATCATGAAGTAATTGAAATGGAATATTTCACTATAGCAACAGCACAAGTTCGCCTCAGAGAGCTCTTGGATCTCTCTGGGGGCAAGCTTCATGCTTCCATACCACTCATAAGTATATCTACTTGAACCATTCATGTGTTATACGAGGTGCATTCAAGTTCTAAGGCCTCCGATTTTTTTTCTAATTAACTACTCACCCGAAATCGATGAAACTGGCGTTACTTCTCGACGTAATCGCCCTGCAGACGTACACATTTTTCACAACGCGGACGCCATGATTCCATGGCAGCGGCGAAGGCTTCTTTAGGAGTCTGTTTTGACCACTGGAAAATCGCTGAGGCAATAGCAGCACGGCTGGTGAATGTGCGGCCACGGAGAGTGTCTTTCATTGTTGGAAAAAGCCAAAAGTCACTAGGAGCCAGATCAGGTGAGTAGGGAGCATGAGGAATCACTTGAAAGTTGTTATCACGAAGAAACTGTTGCGTAACATTAGCTCGATGTGCGGGTGCGTTGTCTTGGTGAAACAGCACACGCGCAGCCCTTCCCGGATGTTTTTGTTGCAGTGCAGGAAGGAATTTGTTCTTCAAAACATTTTCGTAGGATGCACCTGTTACCGTGGTGCCCTTTGGAACGCAATGGGTAAGGATTACGCCCTCGCTGTCCCAGAACATGAACACCATCATTTTTTCAGCACTGGCAGTTACCCGAAATTTTTTTGGTGGCGGTGAATCTGTGTGCTTCCATTGAGCTGACTGGCGCTTTGTTTCTGGATTGAAAAATGGTATCCACGTCTCATCCATTGTCACAACCGACGAAAAGAAAGTCCCATTCATGCTGTCGTTGCTCATCAACATTGCTTGGCAACATGCCACACGGGCAGCCTTGTGGTCGTCCGTCAGCATTCGTGGCACCCACCTGGATGACACTTTTCGCATTTTCAGGTCGTCATGCAGGATTGTGTGCACAGAACCCACACAAATGCCAACTCTGGAGGCGATCTGTTCAACAGTCATTCGGCGATCCCCCAAAACAATTCTCTCCACTTTCTCGATCATGTCGTCAGACCGGCTTGTGCGAGCCCGAGGTTGTTTCGGTTTGTTGTCACACGATGTTCTGCCTTCATTAAACTGTCGCACCCAAGAACGCACTTTCGACACATCCATAACTCCATCACCACATGTCTCCTTCAACTGTCGATGAATTTCAATTGGTTTCACACCACGCAAATTCAGAAAACGAATGATTGCACGCTGTTCAAGTAAGGAAAACGTCGCCATTTTAAGTATCTAAAACAGTTCTCATTCTCGCCGCTGGCGGTAAAATTCCATCTGCCATACGGTGCTGCCATCTCTGGGATGTATTGACAATGAACGCGGCCTCATTTTAAAACAATGCGCATGTTTCTATCTCTTTCCAATCCGGAGAAAAAAAATCGGAGGCCTTAGAACTTGAATGCACCTCGTATACACTGAATGGCCAAATTATTATGACCACCCGACAGTTTTAGGCAAATGAGCTATTGCGTCACAGCGCTGCCACTAGAGGGCTAGATAGCTATAAAAAGGGAATGCAGGTGAGGTGAACCATCAGTTGCAGCGATATGGGCAAACAACATGATTTAACTGAGTTTGAACGCGGGATGATTGTCGGCGCGCACAGTGTCGGAACCAGTATCGGCAAAACAGCTGAACTTGTGAAATGTTCAAAAAACCGGCTCTCAACGTCAAGCGTGTGGTCGTCACAGGCTCCTCAATGCTCGAGCTGAAAGGAGATTGTCCAGAGACAGAAGAGCAACAGTGCGTCAAATAGCGGCAAATCTTAATCATATGACCGCCTCTGAACGAACTGTTTGCCGCTCATTACACTGTTTAGACTATGGAAGCCGACGACCAGTTCGAAAGCCTCTACTGTCAGCCTTGAACAAGAGCAGACGTCTCCGGTTCGCCAAGGAGCACAAGGATTGGGCAGTAGATGACTGGAAAAGGGTCATGTGGTCCGACGAGTCACGATTTCAAATGCATCATGCAGGTGGCAGGGTTAGAAAATGGAGAAAACAACACGAAAGCATGGACCCCACCTGCATCGCCACGACACTTCAAGCTGGTGGCGGCAGTCTTATGGTTTGGGGGATGTTTTCTTGGCATTGTTTGGGTCTTTTGATTCCTCTGCACGGATGTGTGCGTGCCCAAGATTATTTAAGTGTTGTCGCAGATCAAGTACATCCCGTTACGTTAATGGACAATGCTCCTTGTCATAAGGCTGGTGTCGTCCTCAGATGGTTTGAAGAACATGCCAGAGAGTTTACCTCGCTTTGTTGGCCTGCACAATGGCCAGATCTCAATCCCATTGAGAATTTGTGGGATGAGATCGAACGGGCCATCAGGCAGCAGGATCCAGCACCGTCAAATGTGCAGGAATTGGAAGGTGCAGTTTTTCAGAGTTGGTCTCATATTCCTCCTACATGTCATAGAATCCATGCCCCGTAGAATGCAAGCAGTAATAAGAGCGAAAGGTGGCCCAGCGCTGTATTAAGGGGGTGGTCATAATAATTTGGCCACGCAGTGCTACATATTAAATAGTGCTATTAATGAACTCGTTCTAATTGCTTTACAGGTGAGAATAACACTGTTGTGGGAAATGTTGAATATTGGGTGTCGTTGAAATATCCACTGACAAAATCGTTCAACTTTTCCAGGGTAATGATGAATTGATTGCTTTCTATTTTTCAGTTTGCTCGTTTTATTGTTTTATTTTGCTTTTGTGGAGGGGAAAAAACTGGTAAAATTTGTTATTTAGATGATTCAGATTAACTATAAATGCATGACAGTATTTTGCTAGCTTATATACCTTTTCGAAATGCACCATTTCACCACTAGGAGGTAGAAAAGCGCTACATCCGCAAACTACTATGAAATTGCCCCACCCACAAGGAGTTATCCAAATGAGCCAAAAGTAGGTATACAGCAAGTGATACATGTGAATACGCCTTTATTAGGTTATGGAGCCACCTGTAGCGGCCATGCATTGGAGCCATCTTCCAGCCACAGGTGGCAAATGTCATCTTAGGTACGTCTACCCAGGCCTCATGAACCTGCCATGTCAGTTCATGGAGATTGTGGGGTGATCGTAAACGATGTCCCACACGTGCTCAATTGGCAATAGGTCTGGGGACCTCGCAGGCCATGGCAGGCAGTTGACATCGTGCAGACATGCCAAGCTCATGTTTGCCGTGTGCGATCTGGTGTTATCCTGCTGAAAGATCGCACCAGGTATGGTGTCCAGAAAGGGCAGTAATACGGGCTGCAGAATCTCTGTGACGTACTGTGCTGCTGTCAGGGGGCCTTGGATGGTGGCTAAAGGCGTTCGGGTGTCGTAGCCGATGGCACCCCAGACCACGATCCTGAGTGTTGGTCCACGATGGCGATACCGGATGCATTGTTCATTGGCACGTTCCAATGGTCTGCGCCACACCCGTCTGCATCTGTCGTCAGTGTCCAAACAAAAGCGGGATTCGTCGCTGAAGACTGCTGGGTGCCATTCCATTCGCCAGCCCACTCGTTCACGACATCATTGCAGTTGTATCGCGTGGTGCTCAGGTGTCAAAGGAAGACACAACAATGGACGCCTGGGAGACGTTGTTGCAGCGTATAACTGGCGTGCTATTGTCACTATTGACACTGGAGCAGTACCGGGAATAGTGATGTTGTTGCGCAGTTGCCGCAGGGTGATGGTTCTGTCCGCTAGTGCTGTTCGCACAGTCTGCCTATCGGTACGAGCTGACCCTCCGGGCCCCAGAGCCTGATCTTCTGGCATGTGTGCCTTCAACATCGGCCTATCGTCCGTGCGTCCCGTGACACATGGACAGCAATCATCTGGTTGACCATCCAGCTTCGGAGAGGCCAATAATCTGACCTCATTCAAAGTCCGTTAATTGCGTGAACAGTTGTCGTTGTCGTCGTTGCGGCATTGAGACTGTCGTGAGGATTACAGTACTGTATGTTGACGAGGCAGTTGCTTCCTCCCTACTGCATCGAATGTCTCGCACATGTGTCAACCGATGAGCCTATACAGATACCCAGAAACGCTGTATCAACCCAAATGGTCATGTCCTGTGAGCATGCATCTAATCGTTTACTAGTCGGAGGTAGACGCACCCGTCTCCCCCACTAAATGTGGATAAGGGTGGATAACTCCTTGTTGGTGGGGCAATTTCATTGCAAAGCAGTGTATATTGATTTTTCGGTTACAAAGTTCATCAACAGATGGCGCTGCTGACAGGGGAAAACGATAAAACAGTGTTTTCAAAATAACCGCCATTTGCAGCAACGTGATTTGACTCCAGATTTGACGCCATGTGATTTTTTTTTTCTTTGGGGATACTTGAAAGACCAGTTGTATCATCACAATCCACAAACTATAGCTGAACTAGAACAATACATCTCTGCTGCATGTCAGACCGTTCCAACTGAAATGTTTGCATGGGTGTCTGCGAATTTTGTCCTCAGACTGCACCACCTTGTTGCTGCAAATGGTTATTATGAAAACATTGTTTTATGGTTTTTACCCGTCAGTGCCGCCATCTGTTGGCGGATTTTGTAACTAATTTTGAAACTTTGTGCGAATGAATTCCCTGGTTTCCTAAGCAGAACATAGCAAACTGTACATTTCTATCGCCTTCCGTTTTCATTAATTGATTTTTCAAATCGTCGCTCAGTTTTGGGACACCCAGTATGAAATTTGAAGGATTCTGGGACTTGCAGAGCAGGCTAATGTCTTAAACATAAGTTGTGATGGTTTGGATGCTAAGATGGAAAAGCCAAGCATGCATACAGGAGTCACTTATAAGGAGCGTTCAAAAAAGAAACGAGCCGTAGTCTGGAATGTGCAAACCGGTGACAGAATGGTGATATCATTGCATGTGTAACAAAGATTGGTTCCGACAAGAGCGCAGAAGTTCACAACCCGCTGCTAAAAGGTGACGGTGGAAGTGACGTGACTATACAAAGGAAGCAGAAGCAAGCATCAATCGTCCAACGGTCATTCACCTTGTATAAGCACTGAATAAGTGAAATGGAGGCGTCAAAAGAAGAGCAAAGAGGTGTTGTTCGTTTTCTGACAGCAGAAGGAGAACGTTGAACACTGCATGTTCCTTGCAAAGCAGTTCAGGGAAGGCGTGGCACAAGCGGTTCAGGGAAGGACAGGTGTCGTTAGCCGATGTTGCACGATCTGGAACACCAAACCGCATTAACGATGACATCGTCCAGCTGGTTGATGGACTCGTTACCCAGGACCACCGAGTTGCAGTGAAAGCCGTAGCTGCCGAGATCAGATTGAGCATCGGAAGTGTTCACACCATCATAACGGGACAACAGTGAATGCCCAGTGTTACTCGCAAACCTTAACCACCCTTTGCCAAGCAATCAAATCGAAACACCCGTGGGGTCTTTCTGCTCCATGACAATGCAAGACCTCATGCGGCCAACACAATCACGGCAATCTTGCAGAAATTCAAGTGGGAGGTTCTCAGTCACCCTCCATATAGTCCAGACCTCTCTCCCTGCAATTACACCATTTTTGGTGCCCTAAAAAAGGCTTTGAGGGGCAAACGATTCACCTCGGATGACGACATCAAGCAGTACGTGTGGAACTGATTCACAACACGGCCCTGGGAATTTCACCACCTTGTGTTGCAGTGGGACAAGTACCTCGACAGCCAGGACCAATACTTCTGACATACAGGTACTGGTTTCTGTTCGTAGGCCTCCGGCTCATTTCTTTTTGATGAACGCTCCTTATACAAAGTCATGGAACTATTTTTTTCAGCGGAATCCCAGACCACGATCCACATTTCCTGGGCCAGTACTGCTTCCGTCAATGGAGACCTTACAAGGCACCACAAAAACACAAAGTCCGTCAAAATCCATCTCCAGTGAAATTAATGCTCATTTTAGCGTGTGACGTAATGTGTTGCACATCTAGTCATTGCACACATTAATTAGAGCTGCTTTAATGCGCTTGGGCATTGATTGTACGAGTGTCTTTAGTCCTTATCTATCTCCAAGCTTGCTGCATACAATTTATCCCACAGGTCGGCACTGTTAGTTGAATGGCGATTCTTTCGCTTAAAACCTTGCTCCAGGTGGTCCCACAAATTGTCTATTCTGGGGATTTGGCAGGCCAATCGAGGTGCTGCACGGTCTGATCATGGTCGTCGAACCACTCCTCCACGGACCTAGCCCTGTGAAACCTGCGTTTATCGTCTTGATAGTAGCATCGTTCAGGTCATAGATATTCTTGATGTGATCTACAAAAGGCAGCGGTTCTCCTATGTAGAATGTCACGACAATGATGCTGGTTAAGTCTGGTGTTAATTTCAATGAGAAACCCTCTTCGTGTTACTGAAAACATACTCACAGCATCACAGAGCCACCACCCACCTGCAGCACACCTTGGACACAATCAGCGTGAAAGGTTTCATTGCTTCTTCTATGTACTTGACGTCGAGCATCATTTGAATATAGATAAAACTTTGATTCATCCAACCAAATCAAGCATTTTCAGACATCTACAGTCCAGTTCTGATATCGCTTGGACCACTGTACACGAGCTTTCTTGTGAGCTGAAATGAGCATCGGGCACTTGTGAAGTCACTGGCTCCAGATGTCCGTTTTTGTCTCCTTAAGGTTCTTTCACAGACTTGTCTATGCAGGCCATTATTGACTTCCTGCAGCAGTTCTTGCCTGTTTTGAAAGCGGCTGGCCACGACCAGGCACGATATTTGTCCTTGGTCACGTTTATTGTGCACTGAATTCCGCCCACAGTTTCGACGTCGTTTCAAACGCGTGCCTGGGTACCGTTTCTTGAACTTATGGATGACTATGCTCTTTGATACTCCAGCAAAGTATCTACTTCTTGATTGGGATGTCCTTTGATGCCCAAATGCTATGATCCCTTTTTGCCACTGAGATACGCCTGGCTTGCGGCCCATTTTTCGCAGCCAAGTTCGACACGGAATAACACAAACTGCTATCAACAATGCTCATACGTTGATGAGCTGGTACTTACTATCTTGCAAGGAAATGTGCTCATGTGGATTCATTTGTATGTTCAATCTACTTTACATACGAGGTGCTATCCAAAATTTCCCGATCTTGTACTTCTATAAAATACGGAACTTACCCGATCTTTTAATTGCCACCGTCACCTTCAAAGTAGTCTCCTTGGGCATCTATACAACGCTTCCAGTGAGCATGTTTGGAAGCACGGTTGGAGCATGTTTAACATCTGCTGCGATTCCGCTTGGATCACTTCAATGGAGTCAAGTCGCCGCCCTTTTAACAGCAATTTCAATTTTCGGAAGCGGTAGAAATCGCAGGGTGCCAGGGTAGAGCGGTGGTGTTGTTTTTGTCGAGGAAGTCCCTCACAGCGAGAGATGTGTGCGCCAGAGCATTGCCGTGAAGGAACAGCCAGTCTTTCTTCTTCCACATCTCTGGCCTTTTGTGCCTCACGTTTTCCCTCAATGTCTCAAAACGTCCCGTATACGACAGTCCAAGGCGATCGCAAACATCGTGGATGGTCTGACTTCGGTCCTCTCGGATCACGCCATGCATTTTCGTGATCATTTCTAGAGTTGTGCTTGTTGACGGTCGACCAGAATGCTAGTTGTCTTCCACAGAGTCCCGACCATCTTTGAAATGCGTAAACCACTCAAATGTTTGGGTTTGGCCTAAAGCTTGTTCCCCAAAAGCCTCCTTCAAGTCTGTGCATTTCAGCCGCAATTTTCTTCAGCTTTAATATCAAGAATCGCAACACGACCAACACAAAGAGGGACACAAACAGCTCAAACTCAAAATCACGTGGACACAGGATGACACAGCTTGTCACAATTACACCTCTTACGGTTCGGTCAGAGTAAACCAATTTCGGGAAATTTTGGGTAGCACCTCATAGAAGCATCGTAGAACTCTCAAAGTGACTAATTTTTTCGGGTGTGCTTGTATGGCTTTCATTAAGAAAATTAAAGGAAACGCTAGAGAGGATTCTGCAATGCAAAAAGTTATTGACTCTGCTATTTCTAGTATCGTTGCGAGATCAATAAATGGAGTCCAGATAACGATACGGATACAATTTTATTTTGCCGACGCGTTTCAGTTTACACCATTGTCAAGGCTTGGCTAGATTGTAACAAGTAAAATTATCGTTGACAGTTCTTTATATAAGGTGTGAGTCAAAATGATAGCACCACAGAGGAATACGCCAAGTACTCAAAACATAAAACATATATACTAATCTTTTATTTATTTTTTCTTTTGTATGACACTACTGGTAAACACAAGTTTTAGAATATGGAAATTGCAAATCACATTATCAATTTAATCAACAAAAACATAAATTTGCCACTTGTAAACTGAGTCAAAATGATAGCACCTCCAATCCCCCTCTACCTAATGAGACCAACCTGTCGCACCTATTTTGCATACAAAGTAAGAAATGATAATGAGAAACATGAAAACCAAATCATTTTTCATTTCTGTGTGAAACAATTCATTTCCACTACATCTTCCAATGGGTCGTGGTAAACAACTGACACAGTTTGAAAGAGGACAGATAACAGAATTATATAAAGCTGGACATTCTCTCAGATAAATTGGCAGACGAATCAAGCGTTCCCATAAGTTGTCAGCAATTTCATTTGCCAGAAAGATACTTATGGGACGAAAAAATCAACTGGGCGCCATCCTGCTCTTTCAACACGGCAAAAAAGATTTGTCACGAAAGAGCTAGCGCACTCTCAATCTAGCACACGATCTGTTGCATCACATCCTGCAATTCAGGTATCACAGTCCACAATTGTACGAACTGCGAAATCATGTACATGGCTTGCATACAAAAAACTGAAAGTGATGCCTGCTCTGAAACCACAACATAAGACCAAACGAGTGGCCTGGGCTCGTGAACACATGACCTGGAGAACACAGTGGGACACAGTCATCTGGAGTGATGAGAAGAAGTTCAACTTAGATGGTCCGGATGGCTGGTCCTACTACTGGCATGATGTCAGAAGAAAAGAGTCGCTGTTTTCAAAGCGTCAACAAGGGGGTGGATCTTTGATGATATGGGCAGGATTTAGCTCTCGTGGCAAAACAACCCTTGCTTTCCCCTCTGGTAGAATGAAGGCTGTGGACTATCAGGAGTTGCTAGGGGTTCATCTTCTGCCTGTTGCGGAAAACCTGGGTGGACCGTTCTTCATATATCAACAGGACAACGCACCTATTCATACAGCAAAAACAACCTGGGAATGGTTCCTGCAGAATGGAGTGTGTGTCGCGGATTGGCCACCACTTTCCCCAGACATTAACCCAATGGAAAACCTGTGGGGAATCCCGGCAAGAGCGGTCTACAAGGATGGAAGGCAGTTTCAATCCATTGCAGAACTGAAGCAAACAATTTTGTTGTCTTGGGATCAAATTAACAGTCAACAGCTTCACAAACTTGTTGTTGCAACAATGCCTACGAGAGTGTTTAAGCCGATCTCAAGACAGGGAAGTCACATCGGGTACTAGTAATATTTTGTTCCTTCAATTTCAATACTGGTGCTATCATTTTGACTCAGTTTACAAATGGGAAATTTATGTTTTTGTTGATTAAATTGATAATGTGATTTGCAATTTCCATATTCTAAAACTTGTGTTTACCAGTAGTGTCATACAAAAGAAAAAATAAATAAAAGATTAGTATATATGTTTTATGTTTTGAGTACTTGGCGTATTCCTCTGTGGTGCTATCATTTTGACTCACACCTTAGCTTACAGGAGTAGTTTTCCACCAGTCAGGGCTAGAAACGAAGTTCCTGATCCCTGGCTGGTGGATTACAAATTGCTCATTGGTGACTATTAGGCGGACCTATTAGAAGGCTCATTTCCGGTTGGCGTCGTAATTGAGTTGGCAAGGCGATTTTCATTTCCAGTTGTTCTTGGGGATGTCTATTAAAAAATCGATTAACGCACGGGGTCCTTGTCTTATTATTTTCTTATCTCCATTTCTTCATGTATCGATATTCGCACGGGGTCCTTGCCTATCGACAGTATCTCCATACATTTTTCGATTTCCATCATTCTATGTTTGATGTTGATTAGGTGTTCCACCTATGCTGATTTTTTGTCGTTATTCACCCACGATTGTCGATGCAAAGGAGCGTTTGGTACTTCCGACGTAAAATGCGTTACAATCGGGGCATTTCTGTTTGTATACTCTGGCCGTTTGGTAGATATTTCCTCCTTCGTTCTTCCTTTTTGGGTTGTAGCATAGTTCTACTATTGTTTTGTGTTGTAAAAGCGATTCCGACTCCTTGTTCCTGGAATATTTTCGTAATTTTTTTTATGTATGGGTTGTGGTATGTGAATGTTTGCGTATCCTTTCTCACTTTTTTCGGTAGGTTGTGTATTCGTTCCTTTCTTATTATGTCTGTTAGTATGGAGTGCGTTGTTCTTCGCTAGCTCGTATGTTATGACGATTTCTTTCTTCTTGGCTTCTTTTGTGATGGGGTAGGTGATTGCTTTTTGGAAGCAGAGTCTAATTGCAGCGGTTTTGTGCTGCATTGGGTGGTTTGACGTACATGGGATAATGTTCTCTGTGGTAGTTGGTTTTCTATATACACTGAGTTAGCAAAACTCATGGGATAGTTACTTAATATCTGGTTGGGTCCCCTTTGCCCCTGTGGAGTGCAGCTATACGGCATGGTAGTGAGTCTGCAAGTCCCTGGTACACCTCTGGAGGCAGTTGACGCCAGATAGTCTGCAGAGCCGAAGATAGTTGCTCTTGATCGTGGGCAGATGATCCAGTGCCCGGAGCCTGACTTCAACAGCATCCTAGATATGCTCGATGGGATTCGTGTCAGGGCTCCGGGCTGGCCAGCTCAGTCGTTGGACCTCTCCTGCATCTCCTAGAACCATTCGCGGACGACATTGGAGCGATGTGGTGGAGCATTGTCATTTTGAAAGACTGCTACGTCGTCAGGGTGTTGAAATGTCAAAAACGGGTGCAGATGGTCTCCGATGAGTTGACGATACCGTGGACCATTCAACGTTTGGTCCAGGATAACCAGAGGGCCCATTCCAAACCAGGAAAATGCACCACAGACCATCACTGACGCCCCACCATCGTGCACCACCACATGTTGGCATGCGGGATCCATCGTTTTGTGAGGTTTGCGCCACACACGGTGCCTCCCATCAGCGTGGTACAGTTGATATCGTGACTCATCTGACCATATGACGTTACGCCACTGTTGCAGAGTCCAGCCAAGATGGTTGGTGGCAAATGCACGCCGGAGTGTCCGATGACGCTGGGTAAGCATTGGCACCCGTGTAGGGCGACGGCTGCCAAACCCGAGGGCATGCAGACACCGACGGATTGTCCACCGAGAGACGTTTCTAGTGTCGCCAGTATTGAACTGGTCTGTGATTTACTCAACTGTTGTGCTCCTGTCTCTCTGAATCATTCGTCGCAGGTGTCGCCTTGCACGATCATTCAAGGCAGCTGGACGCCCGGTATGGTGCCTGTTGTGGACTGTGATGCCTTCATCCAGCCATTCCCGATGCACCCTGGAGACAGTTGAGCGGGGAAAGCCAAGTTCCTGCACCAGTGCCGAAATGGAACATCCCATATGACGGGCACCTACTATCATACCCCGTTCATAAGACGTCAACTCGCGACGACCTGCCATTTCTGATTAATCACTTATCCAAGCTCTTCCCACAACATCTAATGGTCCATTCCCAGAATCCGTTACCCCCTGTGAATTCGTGAGCCATGCCCATCAATCAATGCGCTTGCTATCCCATGAGTTTTGCTAACTCAGTGTATTCCAAACCCGAGTTTCCTGGTTCTGTTATTCTTTATGTTGAGGTCGAGGAAGTTGATATTACTGTTTTTGTCTTCTTCTTTTATCGTGTATTGGATCAATTCATGAAATGTGTTGAATTCTGTTAGAATTACTTCTTTTGTGCATTTTTCTGTATCGAATATGATGAGGGTATCGTCGACATATCTCGAGTAATGCTCTATCCTATTATGTTGGATCAGTTCTTGTATGTATGTTGGAGAACGAATTCTGTTAATATTTCACTTATCGGTGATCCCATTGTAATTCCTTCGGTGACCATGTAGTTACCGAAGTAGTTTTGTTGTTGTATCATTTGTAGTAAGCTTGCTACCTCTTTTCTTTCCTTAATATCAGTCACCAATGAGCATTTATGTAATCCACCAGCCAAGGATCAGGAACTTCGTTTCTAGCCCTGACTGGTGGAAAACTACTCCTGTAAGCTATACACTGAGTGAGCATATTATTATGACCACCCTGTCAGTATCTCATTGGGCCACCTTTTGCCTTTAATACTGCGGCAATTCTTCGTGGCATTGATTCCACGAGATGTTGAAAGGTGGTGGGAGGAATCTGACACCATGCCTGATAAATAGCACTGTCTAGTTGTGGTAGATTGGACGGTGGTGGATCCAGCCGTCTAGTGGCTCGTTCGGCTTTGTCCCACAAATGCTCAATTGGAGTGAGATCTGGGGATTGTGGGGGCCACCGAAGTAAGGTAATGTCCCCCTCGTGTTCCTGGAACCACTCCTGCACAATAAGAGCTCTGTGGCATGGCACATTGTCTTGCTGGAAATAGCCATCTCTATTGGGGTACATCGGCCTCGCTGGCTCAGGGGTTGCGTGGTCGCCTCTGATGCCCGAGGACGCGGGTTCGACCCCGG
>JAHWFO010025632.1:0-13078 GCA_023313115.1 Rhysida immarginata
GAAATATGTATCCAGGCGTAATAAATATTTTGTTGTGGAAAAGCGGTTTTGGCTCTTTGTGTTACCATTGGCTAATTAATGTTAGGCCTATTGTTAAAAATGACTAAATAATGTTAGGCCTATTGTTAAAAATGACTAAATAATATTAGGCCTTTAGTTTAAAATGGCTAAATAATGTTAGGCCTATTGTTAAAAATGATGTGAGTGTGGATAGAATCAAAGGTATTTCCATTGTTTATTTAAACCAATTGCAAGTATGAGTGAAATATTGAAATTTAAAATCACGTCTGCGTCATAGGTAAAGCTCCTTGGAATGCTTACAAGATTTTTCCCGGCAATGCTTTGCAACAATGATTAAGAAGGGATGAATAGCTCTAGCAGTGGAAAGAACATAGGCGAAATAGTTTAAAACATTTAGACGTGCGAGCATTACATTTCTGATTTCGCGCGTGTTTGGTAAGATACGTGTGAACGCTGCAATCGAATACGTAAATCGACATGTAGTTTTCGCCATTGCTGTATATAAAATATAATTGTAATATTAAACAACAAATTTTTATATTCTTCTTTGTAGCATATATCAAAATCATTTTACGAGTTATATTCTTGTTATTTAACCAATTGGGAGTTATAATTTAATTTTTTGTGATTGTTCTGTTTACCTACAAGTGTAATTATCCCGGGCAACGCCGGGTACCTCTGCTAGTAATTTATAAAGCAATACCATCTGCATATAAATAGATTTTTACATATTCAATATTCAATGGTAAGTTATACATAAATAAATTGAATAACATTGGACTTAATAATGATCCTTGAAATACACCCCATTTTACTAGAGTTCTACTCCTGCATCTATCCTTCATAAACACTTTCTGTGCACGCTTATTCAAAATGTTTCTTAATAACAAACTCATATTACCTCGAATACCATATTTTTTACATTTAACCATCAATATTTCATGATCAATTGTGTTATATGCTTTACTTAAATCGAAAAGAAAACATAGTAGCACATAAACCATGATGAAAAGCTTCATTTAATTCATCTGTCGTATGTGATAAAAGCATTTGAGTACCTTTCCTTTTCGTGTACCTTTCTTTTATAATAATAATAATAATTGTCCAGTAGCCGTATTTAAACATTATACGTATTTGACATGTAATTCAATTCAATTCAATTCATTTATTGAGTTCACACAGCTAATTCAAGCCAACATGGAACTATAATATCGAGCAAATAGAATGAGAGTTACAAGGTTTAAAAATAAAAAGAAATAATAAATAATACATAAAATAATATTACAGAGCAAATACAAAACAACAAATAATAATAATATTTATTTATTTATTTACTTATTTATTTAGTATTACACACTCCAACCTGGAGTAAGTTAAGTAAAAAGATACAAATCCAAACACCCTTAAAGGCCAAAGGCCTGCGTAACTTGTTAGGATCAGTAAAACTGGGAGTGGCCTATTTGGCTAAAACGAAAGGATGAAATCAGATATTGTTAGATGTTTGCGTGCTAATATAATGTTGGTTAATCCTTCTTTTAAAATGAAAGCAGGCCTTCCCGCAGCTAATTGCATTACATGCAAAAATAGTCGATCGTATTTCATAGGGCAAGGCATTCCACAATATTATGGCACTATAAGGAAAGCACCTGGCTTTTGAAGTTGAAACCAAATCGGAGATCTCAAATCGAAATCTCCGTGTTTTCGGAATCGTTAAGGCTGACTTAAACCAAGATCTTATAAAATAGCTGGATGATTGTCATTCCGGAGAGCTTCGGCCAGTTCGGTTACCTGCGTGATTTTACTTATGGTTGTCACCGTAGGTAAGTTATTCTTAGAACATATTAAGGTTATCGAATCTGTTCTTGTCAATTTGAATGCAATCCGTATTATGGTAAGCAACTGAGTGTCTTTTAACATTGACTAAGGACGTTGAAGACCAAAATATCGCACCATAAGCTAACTGGGGCACAATAACCGTTTGACATAATTGACGTATTAATAAAACTGATCTTACCCTTTTTACCAAGAAAACTCGTCGATGCAATTAGGTAATAAGATGATCGATGTACTGATTAAATTCCATACTACTATCAAAAATGATACCCAAAATCTTAATGGATGATATATTTCGATCATCACTGGGTAAAATCATAATATTGGTTTTTTTCTTCATTTAAGAGTAAATCTCTACGCGCATACCATTCCGCCAAGAAACGAAGATCTTGCTGATATAAATCAGTTATCCTACTTTGAACTTGGGGTAGATAGGAAACAAATAGAAAATTGTCATCCACATAGCTGACCATCTGTAAATTGAACTGATCAGCATAAATCGAGCCCGTAGAGACCGCAAATAACAGCGGGCCCAGGGCCGATCCCTGAACTATCCCACGAAGGGAACTGTTACTGACAAGAGGATCCATTCCAAATATGTAACTCTGTTTCTGGTAGTAATCTTGCAAGAGAATAATAAAGTATTTAGACACTCCTAAGGATGCTAGATCGTAAAACAGCTGAAATCGTATCAAATGCCTTAGAGATATCCGTTTGAATAATAATAAAATTTCGGTGGTGAACGCGCGCCTCCGTTATTTTCATATATATCTCGAGAGGAGTCCAAATAGCTTTGTGATCAGGTCGACTCCCTCTTTGTTGCTCCGGAATAATGGTCCACAAGTAATTAACCATTGGCCGGAAGACAGCTTTTTCAACAATTTTAACGATAGGAGAAAGAGCCGATATAGGACGATAATTTGAAACATTAAGGGAATCTCCCTTTTTAAAAAAAGGATTAATCTTTGAAATTTTCAGTGCTGTAGGAAATTTCTTATTCTGTAATATTAATTGGCAAAGCAAATAAATCAAATAGAAACCAGACAAATTGAAATTCTGGAGAATCTTGGAGGTGAATGTTAAGGGGTATGTTTACCTCTTATCCGGACCGATTTAAGAATCTTCCAGAAACTCGCCAATGATGGTACTGTCGGGTCCGGATATGTATTATTGACCTTAATAGTATTCTGTATAATATTATCTGGTAGAGGTAAATTGGTCGCATTATTCATCCAATTCAGGTAGTCCTCATATTCTTCACTGGGCAAATCCAGAGATTGCGAGAAACAAGTTTGACTAACCAGTTGACACATCTGATTTGCTTTAGAGTATTGGGAAGCCACTATTCTCTTCCTCTTCCGGATCTCCTTCTTAAAATTTTTCTTTGCTTGTTTATATAATTCATAGGATTGAGACTCTCTTTTCTCGAGATAGTTTTTGTGGGTAGCCAGTTTGTTTTTCCACATTTCTAATAAAGTTTCGTTCCACCAAGTTTTGCGTCTACCACCGCTCTTTCGAACGCGACTATATTGAAGGCCGGCACTAATGGCCGCTTTAGTTATAAAAAGATTAATATAATTTAGGAGTTGGTTAACTTCATTGATTGACTCAATTTCGTTATTGTTTAATTGGTTTAGATTCATACCAAATTCATATTTACTAAAATTTCGATAACAAGGAATAATCTTGTAGCCCAATGCACTATTTCGTGTTATATCGTCGTAGGGCTGTAAAGTGACTTGTATAAATTTGTGATCATAATTTGGCAGAGATAAAAATTTCTGGTTCGTCTAGGACCATGTCTCCGGTATATAAATGTGATCGATTAACGTAGCTGATGGACTGTTGTTAATTTGCTTAAGCCCGAACGAAGTTAACATACTGAGATCTTGTGAAACATAAAGGGGTGAGTGGTGGCTTTGCAGTATAAAACATGGACAACAGGATTATCGACTAGTTTCGCCATTTATTCCCGACTTCTTCAAGGATAGGATTGAAAAAGCTGGGAATAAATGGCGAAACTAGTCGATAATCCTGTTGTCCATATTTTATACTTCAAAGCCACCACCACTCATTTCGTTAATAGTAAGTGCAGTATTAAGATCCTTTCTGATATAAACATACAGGGCATTACAGCTAAAATCTCCCAAATCACGTTGTAATTCTTTTCATCTAAGTCACCAATTACTTCCACACAAGTCTCCATATTAATATACGCCGGTCGATAAATGATGGTAAACGCTGTCCACTTTGTGCCAAAAAGGCATTTAACCGTAACATATTCCATTCCGGCATCACTTACTGTATTTAGGAGATGAATCTTTATGCTTGCAATCACGAAAAACAAGACTCCACCTCCTCTGGTTTGTCGATCTGCTCTGAAAATCTTATAGCCAGGAATACCGATTGATTCAGTGGCACAATGGGATGTCCACCAAGTTTCTGTTACTCCACAAAGGTCAATGGAGTTTGGTACTAAAAACAAATGAAAGTCGTCGATTTTAGAAAAAATTGACCGTACATTTAAATACCTGGTGCTCAAAATTAACAGGACTAACACATTTTCGTGGATTTTTCTAAAACTACTGGACCGATTCCATCGAAATTTCGGGGTTGAAGCAAGTTAACAATGCGGATTACTACTAACCAATAATAATCGTTCAAGTCCTTCTTTGCATATGTAAATTAAGCTACTTCGAAATAACCGTCTTTGTAACATCGCTTAAAAAGGCTGCTGCGTGTAAATTTTGGACATTCTAGCCATTTTACGGAAAGATGGAACATCACCGAAGGTTAGAAGATTCCGAAAGATGGAGAGCAGTGGGACGATTGGAGGCTGGACAGACCCAAGCACAGGTTGCGAGATTTTTTCATGTTTCGAGAAATGTCATGTCGGAATTATGGAGACAGTTCCAAGAGACAGGGACCATATGCAGATGACCAGGGCAAGGTCGCTCTAGGGCACCTCAAGGCAAGAAGACAGGTATCTTGCTCTAACAGCCAGGCGCTATAGGGAGATGACGGCCACTCAGCTCGCAAACGAGCTCTCGTCTGCTACTGGAACCTCTGTTTCGAGGCATACTGTTTACCGGAGGCTTCATGAGAGAGAGCTGTATGCCAGGAGACCAGCGGTCTGCATCCCACTCACTCCAGGACACAGGACAGCCCGGCTGACTTGGTGCAGACAACACCAGCCCTGGACCCAAACACAATGGGCCTGTGTTTTATTCAGTGATGAGTCGAGATTCAGTCTAAGCACGGATTCCCGGCGAGTTTTCATCTGGAGAGAGCCAGGAGCACGCTACAATCCCTCTAATATCACGGAAATTGACCACTATGGTGGTGGTGGTGTCATGGTCTGGGGCGGCATCATGTTGGACGGACGCACAGACCTCCACGTTTTTGAGAGAGGCTCTCTGACTGCTCAGGGGTACAGGGACGATATCTTAGCACCCTATGTAAGGCTCTTCAGGGGTGCCTTTGGTCCCCATTTCATTTTTATGGACGACAATGCTCGTCCACATAGGGCAAGGCTGGTCAACGAATACCTCGAAGAGGAGGATATTCAAAGGATGGAATGGCCAGCAAGATCTCCAGACCTGAACCCGATAAAGTATGTTTGGGATGCACTGGGCAGGAGAATTGCAGCTCGCCAGATTTCTCCCAGAACCCTCCAGGAGCTACGAACTGCCCTGGTGGAGGAGTGGGGTTCCTTGCCCCAACACCTCATTAACAGCCTCATAAACAGCATGAGGAATCGCTGTGAGAGCTGTATTGCTGTTAGAGGTGACCATAACCCTATTAGCCTCATAAAAAGACCCTTAATGCAATCTTGTTTTTGACATTCCATAGTTTCATGAGCATGGTTTGAAAGTTATGTTCAATAATTATTCGTGATAGCTTATTCCATTACCCTACCAAATTGTGATAGCTTATTCTATTACCCTACCAAATTTCAATGAAATCGGTTCAGTAGTTTTAGAGAAATCCACGAAAATGTGTTTGTCATGTTAATTTTGAGCACCAGTGTATAACATCTTAATTTTTATCTGTTGATATGATCTCATCAAATTAAGGCGTACTAGGCCTCCCATCTGTTTTTTGCATTCTCCAGTAATCAGTACTAAAGTTTGGGTTAGGGCCATAGAAGGGCCGAATAGAAACTCCCCTCGGCCAAGCCTCTTCTTTTAAGCTATCTTCGAGGGTGGTATCAGCCACTCTCAAAAAAGACATATGGAGCGATCGTTCCTGCAAGTGTGATCCACCTTTCACATTCAATCACATTAGGGTTATGTTTACTTAATAGTATAGCCAATGTAGCACATTCACAGTCATCTTCAATGTTCCCCAATCTCAACCGCACTGTCCGTCGACTCTTTACCGGGATAGTTCAGGAACCTAGACCCCATCGCTGTTCCTATTTGTTGTGATTATTACCGTTTGATGAATTACCGACTATTTGACCAGCACCGTCGGCTCCATCTTTCTGATTTAATCTCCTATTTCTTCCTTGTATCTGGTCGTTCATGAGAGGTGTGGAAACTTTGGCAGATTGCTCTAACATCTGATAGGAAATTGTATCTTTGGGGATCTTATTATCCCTATCTCTGCCATCTCTTTATCTTAATAATAATAATTATACACCGAACACAACAGTTATCGAACAGCATAAAATCTGTTTCATAGACGTTGCCATTTCATCAGAATATTGAGAACAAAGAAATGGAAAAAAATCATGAAATATAGGGATCTGATAATTGAAATCAACAGATTGTGGCCAAAACCAGGAAAAGTTATCCTGATAGTTATTGGAGCCCTGGGATCCATCACAAAGAACTTAAAAAACTTGATCATTCAGAATTTCTAGAAAACTTATGTAACTTATGTTGTGTTGACTACGTATACTTCAATGTTTATAATAATAATAATAATAATAATAATAATAATAATAATAATAATAATAATAATATGTTAGCTTTTATCACAAACCATATGAAACTGTGAATAAAGTCATGGAACTGAGAATATAAATATAGCATGATATTCAGAGTTTAAAATTTTTAATTTTATAACAGATTTGACTAATACAAATTTGTAAATCTATGCTAATACACACAGAATTCTATAATTATTCTATTATATTATTCTCTTAATTATTCTGGAGAGCGTTATAATAATAAAAAAAATAAAAAGTTTTGGATTTATAAAAGTATAAAAAAATAAGTTCACATAACGCATTCACTGAGTCATAATATTTCGAGAAAAAGCTATAAATGTAGCAATGCTTGATAAATAAATGGACCGGCAACTTTAAAAATAAACAATGAGCGTACGTAAGTAAACTTGTTTTTTATTCGGAACATGCGTCGAAGTAGCATTGGCAATGATCAAATATTGGCATTTGCATGATTTACTGCTCTTGAGGTTCACAGGCAATTTTTTTGGACTCGGAGAGCTGTAATAGCGCCACTCAATGATTTGACGTTTTAGTAAAACTAGCTACTAGTATACCCAAATTTCATCCAAGGCAATGATTTTTCGTAGGAATTGGTCCCTATCATTCTAGATGCATCGTAGCCGTCTCATATCGCAGCCAAGCTTCAATCTCTGAAGGAATCCAGGAACTCAGCGCGCCGAAATTTTTCGCATTTCTAGTCACTTCTTAGGTAATTTAAAGATGCTCGTATGACTGAGACCACTTTAACCAGCGAGGTCACGAGCAGTCCACGGGTAGCAAGTCAGAAACGGTCGTCAGTCATGGGTCTGAAAAGGCGGGTTGCCCACAATATTACGTCCACTCTTAAATATCCCGCCGTGGGCATGGATGTTTGTGTTTGTCCCAGATATAACTTGTATAAAAGGCGCAAAATGACCTTAGTAGTCGACGCCAAAAATTCTAATAAACCAACCAACCACTCTTAAATATAGTCACCTACTTTCTTACCGTACTGTACGATAATGCATTAGCTCTACAGGTCTCCACAAATCCTGGTAGCACTCCTTTGGAAGCTAGGCACACAGTTCTAATTTGGAAAACTACTTTCTCCACAGACTTTCTGTTCTGAACATGGCCCATTACATCGTGGGTAAAGGAAGGTGCCAATACAGTTACTATCGTAAGCATGTATGCTTTGCTTACCAAGTATGTTAAGTATGTTAATAATGCGGATTTTTTTTGAATAGATGGAGTTACACAAATATTAATATATATGCGATTTGATATGTATGCTATTTGGTTGTATTGACAACAAGTTTAAAAACTGCATATGTCAAATTGTCTGCAGGTATTAACATCATAGATATTTTTACGCTGAAACATGTTAAAATTCGTACTGAAACATGTTAAAATTCGTGCTGAAACATGTCGAGGAACATTTGCGGAAAGGGTTAATTCATTACTTTATCTTAAGAAAAGTGCTGCTGAAAGTTATCATTTATTTCGGGAAGCATGCTCCATTTCAAAATACTTGTGAACATTGGTTTAAACGCTTTAAAAGTGGTGATTGCGATGTGAAAGACAAACAAAGTTCAGGTACAAACCTGCTGAATTCTTTGTTTCAAATCATTTACTGATGCTGGTACAGTGGCATACACTTTGTCCTTGATATATCCCCAAAGGAAAAAAACCAAGTGGTGTCAAATCAGGCGAACGTGCTGGCCAATGATGTTAAATGTGATGGATTCTGTGAAATACCGTGCACAGTTATGCATTGCTGCATCGGATCTTGATGAAATTTTGCACACTTGATCTTCAAATCATGAGGAAGGTCACTGTCTACCTCAGATTTCGAAAAAATTAATAATTGTCGATAAAAAATGAATATTTATGATAGTGGCAGTGCATATGCACAGGCGTCAACATGGGTGCTGTTACCATACGCCTGCTCCGGAGCCCCAACCTCAAGAGGGATCGTTGCACTGTCTTGGTGCTGACACGCCTAGTGGCCCCACTGTTCATTTGCTGTGTCAGTTGCTCAACAGTGGCACGCCAATTGGCCAGGCGTCGTCAACGATGGAAAACTGTTATAGTCGAGTTTCCTGGTTCGAATCCAGGTCTCAGAACTTTTCCATCCATTTTTCAAAATAATATTATTTACTTGATGTTTGGAGTTACCTCCAGTTTAATTTCTCTATTTTTTTGTGTGTTCATCAAACTTTGTGATGGTTTGGATAGGAGAAATTCCCGATCTGTGAACTGAGTGCCGTCCTCCCATTGGACTTTCCATGTTGACAACTTGTTTCTCTGTAAGACACTTAATGACAGCATCGCTGTACAAGTGTCTGCGATGGCCGAATTGGTAGAGGCGTCGACCATGACAGTCGAGGTTCCTGATTCGAATCCAGGTCGCAGAATTTTTCCATCCATTTTTCAAAATAATATCATTTAATCAAAGACACGATAAAAGATCTTGCCTGGGAAGTAGTAACCCATCCGCCGTATTCACCAGACCTTGCTCCTTCAGATTACTACTTGTTCCGGTCGATGGCACACCCACTTTCTGAGCAGCACTTCAAAACGTACGAAAAGTGGGCCTCTGAATAGTTTGCCTCAAAACATGAATAGTTTTATTGGGAGGGTATCTACAAATTACTTGTAAGATGAGGCAAACGTGTAGCTAGCGATGGACATTATTTTGAATGTGTCTCTTGAAATGATCGTGTTTTCTCTGATTATAAAATCAGCATTATTAACCGGTACACTTAGTATCACTATTCCCATTCAGCACTGCTGCGATCACTATTAAACTTCTAGACTCGTGGTCATATCTCTTATTCGCCATGTCGTCATATTTTTTATTCTACACCTTACAAGCGGTCGTGCCCCGACATAGTCCCGGTTTTTTTTTAACCTTGCAGCATAGAGAAGTGATTCTTTTAATCAGGGGTGCCCTAACGCAGCTTAGCTAGGTTTTCAGAGCTATTAGTAAAAGATAAACGAAAACGCCCCTAACTTCATTGGGATGCGAACCGGGAATCCGCTGTGCTCGAGAGCGACAAGATCAGCTCCTCATCTCTCTCGACCACCAAGCCGGCTGGTTGCAAACTCATCAGTATGATCTTTAGAAATTAAAGAGTTTTAGAAATTAAAGGGTTCCTTACAAAATAACTATAACGAGAGCCTCTCTGGATTTTAAATTTGAGTACATTTAAGAAAAGTTAATTCTGTAAAATGAAATAAATAATATTTGTTCTTATAAAAATAATATGTAAAATATTCTTCAATAAAATATTCTCATTTAAATTCATGATAAAAAATTTCTCAACCTTTGAAAGAAAGGGGCCTCCTTCTCGTAGGAGAATAATTAACATTTGTGTGGATTAAGTGAGCGGCGAGTGGAACTGTTGGAGCAGCGTTGTAGTCGCCGCGCTCTTGCTTTGCCCGATGGACCCTCAACGCTAAATCTACAAGCAGACTAGAAAAATTATGCTCAAGAGGTTTAAAAGTCATGCAAGTGGAGTCCAATGGCAAAACCCTTGTGGGGAATGAGGCTATAAGATTATGAACTTGCGAGCAAAGGACCGATAATTTTCTTTTGCCCAACCTTTTAAAGTTGAAATTCCTTTCTAGCGAGTACTTTCAAATAAAATTGCGTTAATTCTTGAGTGCCGTGAAAATTTAATGGCCATTATAATTGTGACCATTAAATTTAGTTTCAAAGAATTTAATGTTAAAAAATATTTGGCATTCTTGTGCATCTTTAAACAATAGCTTCTCCGCATTGGAGGAACAGAGAAAATAGTATTTCACTTGTATGTTTTGCTAAGTTATAAGTAATATAGAGTTTTATTTTTCCTAAAAATTTTCTTATAGTGTGATTAACGATCAATTTTGTTAGAAAGCGTGCAAAAAGGAGAAAAATAGTCCGAAGGGGAGCAGGAATTTTACACCGGACGTGGATAGCATGCGTCCTGTTTCATCAGGTAAGCTGTCGGTTGAAGGTACGATATCAATGGTTTGATTCATGAGCCGAGATAAATAAAGAGAAAGATAGCCAGTGGGAGCGAAACCTATTTTCCCTCGACACCTTACTCCCTTGTTTACTTGGAGATGCTCTTCAGAGACACAAGACACAGTCCGTTATCTTCTTTCCTCTGCATCTTTTCCGTTTAGGTTCATTACCTCCTGCTTCTGACGTCATATGGCTAAAGAAAAAAATTAACTTTTATCAACTGATGCGGAGGACTGAACAGTTTTACAAAAATCGCCTATCCAGCAAAATATTCCCGAGTAGAAGAATAAAGCAGAACGAGCAGGAACCCGGCAACTACATGAGCAGAGAAAAGGTGCGGAAAGGCAAGCACAGCAAAAATGTGAAAAATAGAGCTTAACTCTCATTATTGTCTATAATTTTTTCTCCCATTAGATGTTGCATATTAGAAGGGAAGGTGTGGTCATACTCTTTATGCCAATCTGTCACTACCACGAACTTTAATTCATGTGGAAGATATTATTAATGAATTAAGGTTCCTCAATAACTCGGAGCAGTATACACTATTTATTATATAATTTGAAACATAATATAAGGGATAAAAATCATACTACTTCATAGATTTTATTTCCATTGAAAGGCAAAAAGAAAAGGCAAAAACAGAAATTGTACATCAATTTAAACAAAAACAAAGATTTACGGTGCGTCTATAAAAAAAAAGTAAACATATGCTTGGTTTGATAGCTTGACTATTTCATTTCTGGTGACCAGTATTCCGGGAAATTGTGTCGTAGTATGCCTTTTCTTTACATCCAAACGTACAACACTTTCACTGCCTCTATCTCCTAAACGGTTGGATCAATTGAAAAGAATAAACACCAAGAATAAACTTTTCACAAACATTGTGTACAATTTGAAAATACCATTAAAAATAGGGATTTCCCATTGCACATTTCAATGTTGACTTCCATATTCAGAATTGGCGTCGTTTTTTTGGAAACGGAATACACATAAAAGCCCCTAACATGAAAGTATAATAATTATTACACTGAAAGTACTCTGTCGGATTTGTAGTTTAGAAGTTGGTTCACTTCAGGTGAGACAGCCTGTATAAACTTTTTGACTTACAATAACACATTTTATACCCACACAAAATTTTGACATTTTCTACCGGAACACTCTGCATTTAACATTTTCAAGCTCTTTCAAGATCACCTAAACTAACCGAACGATTTTAAGAGGTTTCCCTCTTACTCGAATTTCATTTTTCGATAATTACTCGAATTTCATTTTTCGATAAATATTTAATTAATGGTTGCTAGATCAGAACGATTGTTTTTAGAGATGAAGACGTGAATTACTTTCTTATGGCCGTATTCATCACCTCGAGTTAAAAGTGCGGAGTTGGGCAACCGAGAGTTAAGCCTTTTTTCGTTATCCAATAGAGAAACGCTCAAATACCATTTCTCGTCCTACCTCTAAACTTAACCCTATCTCTCAGATTAACCCGAGGTAGTGAATACGGCAATAAGAGCTATAAAACAAAGTTATAATAAATAATTCTGTTTTGAGTTTTCTACAGCCAAACAAAAACCTTCTTACTACAAATAATAGTTTACTGTAAATTTAGGATTTAAACTTACTGATGGCTGACGAAACGATTTTAAAATACTGTTTTTTAAAAACTTAACTATTTCGCACTGCTTCTTTAACATATAGAATCCATTTAATTCTACACTATCTACCAAAACGTAATTGGGCACCTTCTGGCATTACGGTGAGGGGGTGTATCATCAATTCACTGTCGTGCTATAATATTCGGCACAATGAAGTATTCCCAACACTATGATGCCATTACGGAATGGATCTCCCATACTTGTAAAATGTACATGTATACCAGGAGCCATGTTGCTACTGCAATTATGCGGTAGCATGACGAAAGCAATGTTGGAAGCAATTGCTTGGATTGGTCTGCACAGTCTCTCAAGCTCAATCCTATTCAGCATCTTTGGGGCAATTTAGAACGGCGAACAAAGTCTCGGGAGGTGCAACCAGCTTCCATCATCCAACTGTGAGATTTTGCAAGACAAATGGCGGAAAGTTCTAAACAATTTAATTTCGAGCATGCCTAAGAGGGTGGCTGCTGGCTAATGTTATAGTCGTAATAAGTGGCATCACCATGTATTCGTAGTTCAAAAATTCCAGACAAACATTTTGTGTAGGTGGCTAATTATTTTTGATAGATAGTACGAGGGCATATTGAAAAGTAATGCCTCCATGGCTGTAACTTTTTT
>JAHWFO010025632.1:28078-68797 GCA_023313115.1 Rhysida immarginata
TATTTGGAGTTTTGAAATGAATGTTTCTGCCGTTTCTTCATTTTTTTTTAAAAAAAATGCATTTTTCTAAAAAGGCTTAGCCCATTTCCATAAAAAAATGGTCAATATATAGTCTAAGAAACCCGCTGTCTGAATTTCTAAAAAATAAAAAAAAAATAAGAAAAAAAATAAAAATATCTCTATGTCTTTGTCTCTATGTCTTTGTCTTCATCGATAAACCTGGGTTCAAACTTTAAAAGTTCAACACTTTCAGGGCCTGTATCTCCTAAACGGTTGGATCAATTGAAAAAAACACCAAGAATAAAACATTTCTCGAATAGTGTGTACAATCTGAATATACCATTAAAAATAGGGGTTCCTATTTAAGATTTCAAAGTTACCCCGTCCCCCCAGCCCTCCTCACAGGTGGGTGGGGGGGGGGGGTAATTTTTTAACTAATGAATTTCTCCCGCGAAATAATTCACTTTTGATTTTGGAAATTTTTTTCTACAATATTTAGTTTCCGAGATATTCAGTTGTCTCAAGATAAATGCCTCGCCCTGTATAAGCGACAGTTTGGGACACGGAATTCATATTTCTTTCTATATTCATAAACAATGAATTTGGATTTTTGTGTAGCCTAATGTTTGTAATAGATTTTCTTTTGAGAAGGACTTAAAAGCACAGGTAAACAGATGTGTGATATCTTGGCTTCATCACTTTCATCAGTCCTGTGTGAAAGATTTCTTGCTGTGTAGAACAAATATAAAACTATTCAAAAATATGTTATTATAAGTTATATGAGAGCAGGCGTTTTTGCAGTTTTTTGAAATGTAACTCTTAACGAATGTGAACCTATACTAACAGACTGGTCTAACTATAGACGACTGATCGACGCAGATATCAATGATATTTGTATTGCTAAAGCTTTGTACAATGGTGTAGTGAGATCTACACTAGTAAGTGCTTACTCTGAGTGGCCAGATTATTATGACCACCTGATGTTTGTAGGCAAAGTAGCTATGATTTCGCACTGCACTGAAGTTGCTAAAGAGCCGGACTAGTGTAAATAGGCAAACAGGTTGTTTACCACGACATTGGAAGTGATTTGGTTCAGAAAATTATAGGTAAACGAAGCGATTTAGCAGCCTTTGATGATTGTTGGCGCTCGGAGCCATAGAGCTAATATCAGTAAAACTGCTGCACACGTTAAATGTTCAAGAGCAGCTGCTGTTAAATTGTTATAGACTGGACTCTGCCGGAAAACTGGATCTGAACGTGCCGCTTATGGCCATCAATGTTCGGGCAGAAAGGAGTGGCAAGACTGGTACAAAACAACAGAAGGGCAACAGCGCATCAAATTACCGCAGATCTTTATCAGGGATCTTCTCAAGTGATCTCTGAACGTACTGTTCGCCATACACTGCATAGTATGAAATATGGGAGCCGAAAGCCAGTTCGAACACCTTCGCTATCTGCAGTTAACAAGATAAAACGTCTCCAATTCGCACAGCAACACAAGGATTGGGCAGTTGAGCATCGGAATAAAGTCATGTGGTCTGATGAACCACGTTTTCAGTTGCATCATGCAGATAACAGAATGAGAATTTGACGGAAACTGCATGAAAGCATGGACCCCACATGCATGAGTACAATCGTTCAAGCTCGTGGGGGCAGTCGTGGTTTGGGGCATATTTTTCTGGCATAATATGGGTCTTTTTTGTGTAGAAAAACGTCTCAATATCAGAACATACCTAAGTATCTTTGCTGATCAAGTTCATGCATTCATGTTGATGGTGTATCGTAATGGAGATGGCTTCTTCCAACGTGACAATGCGGCATGCTACGCTACTCGTATTTTGCAGTAATAGTTTCAAGAACAAACAATTCCTGTGCGTTGTTTGCTGAAAATTTTTTTTGCTACTGAATGTATGCTTTAACCCCTATATTGATTCGACAATTGAAAATGATAGTAAGGCGATATTGTTGCGTTCGTCACGAACGACGACGAACCTGGGTTAGGTGGCCCCCACAGTGACCAAATCTCAATTCAATTGAGCATTTGTGGGAGAAAGTTGAAAGAGCCATCAGACAGGTGTTCCCAAAACAACAAATTTCACACAAAAGGACAGTCTTATTCATCAGGCAAAGAATGTTATGACAGCGTATAAGAAGCAAGGAAAGACATCATCTGCAAAGTACAACATTGCCCAAAAGTTGAAGCTCATTGAAGGGGTTTGAAGCGGAATTTGGCCAGAAAGCACAAGATAACAGCATTCATGTTGTCAGATTCCTCGCATCACCTTTCAACATCTCGTGGAGTAAATGCGAATCGCCGCAGTATTGAAGGCAGAAGGTGGCCCAAAGAAATACTGATGGGGTGGTCATAATAATCTAGCCACTAAGTGTATATTCATCTTGAAGTGTCGATATCTGATATGGAAATGTTGTTGTTCAGTTTGGTAATGAAATATTTACCAAAAACTAGACCAGTCAGTGACAACATGGAGGTGGATACTAATATTGCAATTATGACAGTTAGCATTATTAATGTAGATGCTACATTAAATTTATACGCCCTTAGCTTTATGAAGAAACATTTTAATTTAGATTTCAAACACATCGAATCACCTATTAAATTGGGTGGCGGTACTATAAATTTGATGTTTGCGCGAAATATTGGTTCTTGTCTGTTGCCATTTCTAACATACTCCCAACACAGCTCCGTAATTCTTTATGATTCCGTATCATTATCTCGTGGTAGGCCTGTGCGAATGTACCATTCCGCCATACCAATTTATTTTTAAGGTAATTCACACTTAGAGGGGTCCTTAAACTATTCATTGACGCATTTTTTTACGGAAATGGGCTAAGCCTTTTTAGAGAAAGTAATTTTTTTTGGTAAAAATGAAGAAACAGTAGAAGCATTCATTTCGTCGCCCCAAACACAATGTAAACGACATGAACAGCTTCCTCTTATTGAAAGATACAATTTTCTTTTTTGAATCCGTATCATGATCTCGTAGTAGGCGTATGCGAATGTACCATTCCGCCATTCAAATTTATTTATATTTTAATACTTCATGGAACCTCAATGTAAAGAAACCACCTCATATAGTAACAAAATGCACAAGTTTTCATCTACTGCATCACATCGGCCTCGGTGGCTCAGTGGTTGCGTGATCGCCGAGGACGACGAGGATTTTTTCGGGGGAAGGGATACCAAACTGGACCCCCCACACCCCGCCCTGAGGGTGGGGGAGGGGTAACTTTGAAATCTTAAATGGGAACCCCTATTTGTAATGTTATTTTCAGATTGTATATAAAATTTTTTTTCTTTAGGCCTAACATTAATTAGACATTCTTAACTATAGGCCTAATAATTATTAGCCATTTTAACTATAGGTTTAACAGCACTGAATTTTAAAACGAAATGATCACGTGCATCAACAAAGTTTCATAACGGGAACGTACACCAAGCTGCCATCAACAATGCTTAAATGATAAACAAAAAGTAACACTGTATTCACTCATGACTCGTCATTAGGAATCGATTGATATATTACATGCCCTAAGTTCATATTCTTAATATTAGTGCACGTGCTTGAAGGGGTTCAGAGAGCTCATCAAAAGTTGATATATCGCAGTTAAGTTCTTCCATTTTCACGATTTAGTGCAAACGATGGCTGGCCGGGAACATAAAGGTACCGATTAAGCTTGTATTCTTATGTATAGCTTTAGCTAAAGCTCGTAATAAAGGGTTATTGAAGTACTTTTTTTGGGTCATTTTCTCGGACATACTACTTCGAAAATTGAAAAGAATGTCATATTCGTCTTGTGCTCGTCATTTCCGTTCGAATGACATATTACATGCCTTATATCGCCAGTAAAAAAATTTAATGGGGGGGGGGGTTGGATCTCAATTGTCACGTGACTGTTAGACCGATTTCATTCACAAACTAATCAGGTGAGCTCAGGAAGTGTTTCTATCGAAGAGCGAAAGCAGAATTCGAAAAAGTTAAAGCGTTCTCGAGTAATCGTCGGACATACAGACAGACAGACGGACGGACAGACAGACACAGAGCGAAACCAATATATGCTTTTCAGCATATAATAAGTGGAGGGGCACAATTACAAAATTTCAGGTTCTTAGGCCTTTTCGTACAAAAGTTATAGCTTGATTTGTATTTGGAGCCTCGCGGCCCCTGCCGAGGCCTCAGAGGACTATATCAATTTTAGTGTGTAATAGGTAACATTTTAAGCAACACATTATAAATATAAAACATTTCAGGTTTCTGGACATCTGGTTTTAAATTTATAGCTTGATTTGAGATTGAGGCCGTAAGGCCCCTGCCAAGAGACTTATACAGGGTGTCGCAAAATTCAATGTACATACTTTTAGGGGAGGTAGTATGGGTGCAAAAAAGTTCATATGAATATAGTCCGAATTTGAACGCTGAGATATGAAAAGACATAAAAATGCCGCCACCAGGATCAATAAGTTAATAACTCAGGTTCTTTAAGATTTAGGATAATGAAATTCGGGGGACTAATAGGGTACACAAAACTGTGTATACCGTTGAAATTTGATCGAATTCCAACACGTAGTTTCCGAGTTACGCACTCAAAATCGTAACACGTGCTGGTTAGTACTCGCATGTGAGCACTGTTACGATTTTGAATGCGTAACTCGGAAAATACTTGTTGGAATACAATAAAATTTTAACGGTGTACACAGTTTTATGTACCCTATTATTCCTCCAAAATTCATTATCCTAGGCATTACAGAACCTGAGTTATAATCATGTTGATCTTGGTGGCGGCATTTTTATTTCTGTACATATCTCAGATAGTGTTCAAATTCGGACCCATGTTCATATGAACTTTTTTGCTTAGAATCACCCATACTACCTCCCTAAAAATTTGTACATTGAATTTTGAGACACCCGGTGTAATTTTTAATATAGATTAGCTAAATTTTTAAATACCACACTATGATCAAACAAAATTTCAGGACCGTAAGCCTTTCCGTTCAAATTTTATAGCTTCAATTGTATTTGAGGCCGCCAGGGGCCCCGAGGCCTATACCGGGCTCCTTGTATATTGTCTATAATTTTAAAGTAACGCACTGTAACAATATAAAACTTCAAGTTCTTAGGCCTTTTTATTATTCAAATGTTAGAGCTTATTTATGATTTGGGCTTCAGGGCCCCTGTGGAGACTTAAGAGCCTTATACCAATTTTTCGTGTATATTAGCTAATTTTTTTAGTAAACTACTATAAGTATACAAATTTTCAGATTTCTAAGCCTTTTCGTTCAAACATTATAGCTCTGTTTGTGTTTAGGGCCCTTGCCAGGGCTCCAGAGGACTATAAAAGTTTTAGTGTAAAAGAGCTAAAATTTTAAGTAATACACCATAAATATGCAAGAATTCAGATTTCCTGACTTCCGGTTCAAAAGTTATAGCTTGATTTGTGATGAAGGGCTCAGGGCCCCTGTCGAGACCCAAGAGCCTTATACTAGTTTTTAGTTTATATTAGCTAAATTTTTTAAGTAATTTTCTATAAGTATATACAATTTCAGATTTATAGACCTTTTCGTTTTGCAGCTTTGCTTGTGTTTGGGGCCTGTGGGGCTCTGCTGAGGCCTATGTTACTTTTTTTGTATATTTGCACACTATGAATATACAAAATTTCAGGTTTCTAGACCTTTCCGTTCAAAAGTTATAACTTGATTTGTATTTGCGATCTCGGGGTCTTCTGGCGGGCCCCATAGGCCTACATCAGATTTCTTGTATATTTTTTTGTACCACACAATAAATATTCAAAATTTCAGGTTCCTAAATCGTTCCGTTCAAATGTTTTAGCTTCAATTGTATTTGGGACCTCGGGACTTCCGGCGGGGCCCTAGAGGCTTAAAACACTTTTCTTGTATATTGGTTTTATTTGTTTAGAACCGCACTACAAATTTTCGAAATTTCAGGATTTTTGCCACGAATTTGTTTAAAAGATAAAAAAGGAACCATGTATAGCGAATCCTCCCTGAGGGGCCCCGAGCCACCCTAGAGGATTCGCTATATTTTTCGTATCGTCCTCTATATAGGGCCTACGTGTGTAGAAAATTTCAAGCCTCTAGGTCAATCTTTTCAAACGTTACGGCGTGTGACATACATGTTACATATATCTGTACCGTCGTTAATAGGGTTTTAGACGATGCTAAAACCCTAAAAATACACATTGAGAAATAAAGAAAGTAAACTGGAGCTAATTCCAAACATCACGTAAATGATATTTCTTAGAAAATGAATCGAAAAATTGTGCGACCTGGATTCGAAACAGGAACCTCGATTGTCATGGTCGACGCCTCTACCAAACCGGGTGCCTTCCTCCCATTGGGCTTTCCCAATTTGGTTGTCATTAAGACATTTAGTGACAGGATGGCTGTACAAATGTCTGCGACAGCCCAATTGGTAGAGGCGTCGACCATGAGAGTCGAATTTCCTGGTTCGAATTCAAGTTCGCAGAATTTTTCCATCCATTTTCTAGTAAGTATCGTTTATTAAGACACGTGTTATTTTGATTTTTCGATCTGAATTGCATTTCTCCACATATTCCCCTGTTACACTTTATTTGAAACACTCTATATAACTGGTCAACTAAATATTTTTTAAATAAAATCCTTATTAATTTCACCCAAAAAATTTCACTTGATATTAATGATGTATTTTTGCGTACCTTAATAAAGTTTTTTTTTTAAGTGGTTTTTTTTTTTGGAGTTTTAATTTTGTATTTTTAACTGACAATTGAATTTTTTGTGTACGTTAATTTAAAGTGATCTTATTCCAAATATTTATTTTTGGAAATTTGTCAGATCTGGTTCTGTATCCGCCAAAGCAAGAATTTAAATGTCACGAGTTCAAAGTCATCTCAGATGGGTTTCTTCTATCAGTGTCTGTGTACTGTTTTCCCTTTCTTCGTCCCAATTTTCAAAGGAACAGAAATAGGACGTGACAATCATAGAAGTGATAAACACAGTGTTAAAACTTTTAATTACGTGATAACACTCAAGAAAAAGAAAAATGGATATCAATTAAAATAAAATTAAAAGCTTTTCGCGCTCTTTAATATGAAAACTGTCATGGTGGGGGAGAGTTGTGTTCAAAAAAGATAATGACATAATAATAATCGTATAATAATAATAATAATAATAATAATAATAATAATAATAATTGTAACAACGATAAGGAAGTACCCGATCAGATAATCTGAAGGGGAAAGTCCCACGTTGTCCCCCAACAGGCAAACTGCCCAAAACGGGGTTAATGAAAAACATAAAAAGTAAAAACATAAATAAAATAATCAGAATAAAAAGAAAAGAAAGATTAATCAGGAAAAAGAGATACACAATTATCATTAAAAATATCAATACTTAAATGATTCATGTTATAATTATGTATTAATTTATAAGCCGGATCTAGCCTTTGGAGTTTCGTTCTCAGAGTGCCCCCAAACACTAACGGTTGATATTTTCTATTCTACTATAATAATAATAATAATAATAATAATAATAATAATAATAATAATGCATTAAGGAATGACATAATCAAGGCTAAATAGTCACCGTCACATAAACCATTTTTCAAAAATGTTGAATTGTTTTTGAAGAAAATTATTCTATTCTATGGTGTTGCCAAGATTTTTTATAATATCTAGTTGAAATTATGCGAAGAAAAACAAGAATGATTTTGCTGCTATGTCGGCTAAAAGGGGCACATTTTCGGATTATACCGGCATGGATACAGAGACCTCATCTGTAATTTAAAACACTTTAGAGCAGTATTTTGCAATTTCTGCTCCAGTAAAATAAAATAAATTAAAATAATTAAAATAAATAAATAAATAAATAATAATAATATTAATTAACAAAATAATTGAAAAAGTGCGGCTTGTCGCGCACACTGTGTCCCTTTGGCCCTTTCTGGAACTGAATGTTCGAGTAATTTTTTGCCTAAGGGGCTTCGCCATAGTAATTGATTCTAAAACGGGCTCCACGACTCAAAAAGATTGAGAACTACTGCTTTAGAGAAAACTAAATCAATATGAAAACTTATTTGACAATTGCTAAATCAAAAAATCTGTAATCGAATTCCAACGATAAGTTTCCCAGTTACGCGTTCAAAATCGTGATACTACACTCTAGGTTCTTTGTAGTAGATTCAAGTATTTTTCTCAGCAAGGTGAATGTGAACTCTATCATAACGATAAAAAAAATTTAAAAATAAAATTGAGATTAAAAGAAAATCAAAATATTTAGCTGTTGATAACATTTGACCTAACTGCAAACTGCTTTTTGCATTTGGTAGGTTTGCAAGGACAATATGTGGAAATATATACTTGTATGCTACAGAATAGTATATTCAAAACTGCAATAAGACAAGACCTGAATGGGGAAAAATATGTTGCATTACTTACAGACACCTCTCTTATTTACCTTCTACCATTAGTCATTGTCAATACATCTTATAAGGTAGTGGATGTGGACAGCTCTTGTACCCAAAGATACAAACATTTTTATTAAAACATAAACAACTGTTTATTAATTAAAACAACTGTATCCATTTTAGGAGAAAATCGAAACTTGAAATATGAAATGATTCACTAGGTATTTTAAATCGATAAGTTTGTCAGTAAATTTTCATCCTATAATAAACCTGATCTTAAAAAGGTAACGATATACAGCTCGATAATGATATAAAGCGTGTATAAAGAACGATTAAGCTAAATAATGGCATGATAAAACTTTTATTAAGATGTTTGATACAAAAGTTTTAAACTTGATCAGCAGCTTTGTAGAGAATATTGCATCTCGGCAAATTCTTTTAAGAATTCGTCTGTCTTTGTTAGTGTTAATCAATGTCAATTCCACAAATTGATTTGCAGAAACTCGCCTCCTATCTCTGACAACGGAATGCAAACATCGGAGTCCTAATCATTAATTACTGCTGAAACCAAAACCGATAAGCATGTAAAAATCCCTGCCAACGCTACTAATAATTCGCCAACCACCAACACCGCCCACCTATTAATACCTCACCATTGACCCTTCAAAATCCACTGACCGATCACGCGCACTTTCACTTCATTTGCTTTTGTCAATAGTTCAAGGGGAAACGCAGTTGTTCTATCGAGTCAGTTGGCTCTGAGCGACACTATTGATCTCTTTATTAAAGAATGTCAAAAATTTAGGAAGGGAGAAATTCTCCTGGAATACTTTAAATTCCAATTTCATATTTTATAAAGAAAGAAGAAAGAAAAAATGGGGAGTTTTAATTATAATATCAAAGCGTAACTATTCAAAACTAACCGCAAACATGTTTAGATGAATTTTTATGAAGACCGGGAAAATGTTAAATTCAATGCTCTCACAACAACATTCAATCACTTAAGAAGACATTTTATAGAATGAAAATGGTTAGTTTCAAAAGTAGAAAGCTTCTGTTTATACAGGGTGTCCCATGTAACCTGTACCAGCAAAGGTCTGTGGTCTGGGGACACCAATACCTATCGATTGGACCCCATGTATGTTCCGCGATTTTTTATAGTTTTCGAGATATGAATTTTTTTTGTTTGATTTTCAGATTTTTTAAAATTTTGGACGGTTTTAGCTATAACTTTTTCTATGAAGTGATTCTTTGAGATTTTCTTTGTTAGTAGTATGGCTAGCATGTGTGTTCGTCTGTAACAACACTAAACACCAAAATTACTACTACTAGCTCAGATTTTGATCACAAAATTAAAATTTCTGATTGAGAGAAATTGTTACTTGATTTCAACTTGAAAAAAAAATTACTTTTAACCCTGACTGAATAACTTCCTAATAATTTTAAATCTTTATAGTTCCTTAGCTCTCAAAATAACACAAAAAAATTGGTACTTTATAGGGCATTTTTACGCGAAAACGGAGTTTAAAGTCGAAAATAGTGAAATTAGGAATGTTAGATAAAAAGATGTAAAATAACGTATTTAAATTCAAATCATAATTATTTTTTCACATTGTGCGAAATAAAACAAAAGAAATAATAAATCATATATTTATTACTGTTTTCACAATAAATGTTCAAAGTGCCTGCCACCTGCCGCAATGCACAGACGGCACCGACGCAAAATATTACCGCGCAAATCTCGGAAGGCTTGGGTTTTTTGTCGTATTATTTCTTGAGCTTCGACTTATACAGGGTGATTCAGTCAATTTCTGACCATTTCAGTACTATGATTAATTGACCCATTAATGTTTACAAACTTTGCATTTCAGTATGATATTTTAGGCAGTTCGGGGTTTTTATTCCCGTGGAAAAGTCTTTATGATATGCTCAATGTGGCCACCACGAACGTTTTGAACTGCTCGCAGCCGAATGGTGAAGTTGTTCATAACTCTATCCAAGATTTCTGCATCCACAAGGGTGCAGCAGTCGACGATGCTTTGTCGCAGCTGGTCTACGGTTCTTGGTGCTTTAGTGAACACACTGTCTTTAAGGAACTTCCAGAGATAAAAATCACATGGGTTTAGGTCAGGACTTGTAGGGGGCCAAAGAAAGCCACCCCCGAATCTATCTGGAAACCTGTTTGAAATGACACGATTTCCGAATTTCTGATTGAGAAAGTTTAGCACTTCCTTACTGGTGTGAGGCCTATCCCCATCCTGTTGAAACCATTGATGTCGAAGCGGTATACGCCTCCTTCGCAGCTCGGGGATGAAGAAGGTTTCCAACATGTTAAGGTAAGCTTGTGACGTTACGGTGCCCTCAAAAAAGAACGGACCAATGATGCCTCTTTTGGAAATCGCGCACCAAGCCATAACCTTTCGTGGATGAAGAGGTGACTTATGGATCTCATGAGGGTGCTGGGAACCCCAAAAACGAACGTTATGTTTATTAACCTTACCTGATAGATGGAAGAAGGCCTCATCTGACACCCACAGATTGTCCACAATGTCCTGATTGGCTTCCATTTCTGCTCCAAACTCCATCGCAAATTGTTGTCGCTTCTGTCTTCCAGTGTCTGCTAACTCCTGATAAACATGGATCTTATACGGGAACAGGTGTAAATCCTTTCTCAAAATTCGCCACGTCATGGTATACGACAGCCCTTCTTCAATGGATAGGCGGCGAACAGATTTTTTGGTAGGGGAATCGACCAACCTTGTGCGAACATTTTCGACAATTTCGGCCGTTCGAACACGAGCTTCGCTCCCGCCTTTTTTCTTGCCTTTAACACATCCAGTGGCACGAAATTGCTTGACAAAATCCATGATTGTTTGCCTGCCTGGTGCGTCTCGACACTTATACTCCTTCCAGAACTGTCTTTGCACGGTTACAGGTGATTTTGTCTCGAAATACCTTTCGACAACCTTGCATTTCTGTTCTGTTGATAAAGCGGACGCCATTTTTCAACAATACAATTTTCATGCAGCGCCGTTACAACAATACAAACTCCAACTATTTAGAAATTCGATATGGCACTCATATTCTTTCAATTGTTTATCCCTAATGCACGTCATTCGAGTGAAATGATCAGAAATTGACTGAAATGGTCAGAAATTGACTGATTCCATTATTTCTCAGTAGTCTGATAACTGTCTATTATATCCATTTTTAAAGATTTTCAAGAAAAAGTTAAGTCCTAGGAACTATCAATTCTATTAAAATTCCCAACAACAGATATTCTGTGTTGCTACAAATTCAATATTCTTCATTCTTAATTTCTTCATAGTTAATGAACCTACTTATATTGCTTAGATTCACAAAGATGGCTTGACTTTGTATAGTCTTTTTGATAGTTTTTAATAATTGACGGTTCTTCAACTAGTAATATAAATAAATAAACAAACTTAAATACACTTCACTCGAATAATGGAATAAAATCTTATGTGGATAGAAGTAGTTTATTACTTAACTTCACTGCTGTCTCAAATTATATTTAAAATTTTTTAGTATGATTCGATTTGGTCTTCTATTATTAAATTGGTCTCAACATAGAGAAACATCTTGTATTCATCATTTGGTGGTCTCATCTTTTCTGCATGTATCAAAGTCAAATCATTGTTGTCAACATGTTTTATTAATCTAAAATTTTAGAATATTTTCTGAATTTAGCGCTGTGGTGAATTTTTAAACTTAGACCGTTCTTTAATGTGTTTAAGAAAAAGATTGTTTGTGTATAGTTTTATATCTTGTTTGTTTTTTCTATTTTTTTGAGTTAGCATTATATAAAATGCTATAGAAATTATTACGTAAAATGTTTATTTTATATTGTTCTGTTAAATGCCCTGGATATTTAATAGGCAAATTATTGTGATTTTATTGAATATAGCAACTTGAACGAAATGGAAGAATTATTTAGATAGACGAAGTTTCGTAAAAATTTGTACAACCACTTTGTTTAAAGAAAAAAAAGAAGAGAAGTTCTTTCCAACAGTAATTGCATTGCTGTTACCTCTAATTTTATTTCATGGAGTTCAATCATTGGAATTAGAGAGGAGTAAACAATGATGGAATTGAAACGGCCTTAGCAACGCTATCAACTTAGCACGATACCTTGAGCGGGAAAGATATCGGATAAATGCGATGAAGTAGACGGGCTATCGCTTTAGGAAGACGAACCCGTAATCCCTCCAACAATGAGCGAACGGAAGGAGGGTCGGAGTGGGCCAGACAAAGTCACAGCAGAACAATGAGACGAGGAAGCCCGATGAGGCGCTTCAATCTTAAGCATCAAGTGCGCGTAAATCAGCGGAGGGCGATACCGTTGTTCCCCGGGGAAACGCCAGATTCCAGTTGAACGTGCGCGAGGATTCTCCAAAATCCGCATACACAAGAATGGGAGTCAGTCATGCGTGAAAAACCTGTCGCAACCTGGATCAAACGAAAGTTGCAGAGGTTTTGAGCTCAGGTGAACCTTTTTGAAGAAACTGCAAAGCGGATAGAATGCCAAAATAGGTCATCTGAGAGGTCAACAGCTCCAAGTCAACCCCACCTTTTCTTGTTAAATAAACTAAATTACAAAAAACATACATTTGCCGTGTATCATATTTAAGATTTATTCAACAAAATATTATGGTTCTGAAAAAACAGCCGCTAGATAACGATTGCGATGAATATGAATATTTCATAAAATAATGGCATATTTGAAGTTGTCTGCTTATTTATAAAAAAAAATCAGTTTTACTAAAATCAAATGAGAATTGTGAATTTCTCTTATTTTCAAAATAAAAAAACTGATCTCTTTCTTTAACATATACAGGATTTTTATGAAGCATAATACAGTATTTAGACTTTGATTAAATATGGAACTTTTTATTGTAAAATAAACCAGAATGGTCCACGTTATATCCTTATATATAAAAATATATTTTTGTTTCATCCTTGTCAATTATAAACTCCAGAAATCTTTTATTCAGTGTTTAAGAGACACTTAGAAATTAACTTGTATGAACAATTTCAGTCACTCATAATGATTATTATACCGGTAATTTATCGAAAACACAATCACAATTACATTAAAGTGATATGTAATTAAGGAAAACCAACGAAACTGTGACCACTAATCAACAAAATATTAGGTTTTATTGCACGTATGTACAGTTCGGCTGACGTAAGTTAATATGTAGTGCGGTTAAATATTCAGTATGTTTTTTAATTAGCAGCCTTTTAAATCGTTCATCGGGCTACAGATTTTATTAGGTTGGTGCAAAATTAATGGCCGATTAAATTTTACAGATGTAGGGGAGTCTGTATGCAAATTATTTCTCGATTAATACTGCCATATGACACTTCTATTTAAAGCTGTAGTTTTTCTCTTTGAACTACGCCTTATGTTGTGAAAGATGAGATCAATTTTGTAAATGATGTCTACGTAAGAGATATGCATTATTTTATTGCATCAGTTCAAATTTGGCTCTAATGCTGCTGAAGCAACACGAAATGACATCCAAGCATCGGGTAAGGGGACAGTTTCTCAAAGTATAACGGGCAGATGGTTTGAAAAATTCCGTGGCGACAATACCACTCTTGAATATGAGAATGATCCGGCCGTCCATCGAAAGTTGACGACAACCAATTGAAGACATTAATCGAAACCGACCAGCGTAAATCTACACAAGGAGTTGCCGAAAAGCTGAAGGTAGACCATTCGGAAGTCGTTCTCCACTTGAATCAAATTGGAAAGTTGAAAAAAACTTGATAAGTGGGTGCCCAAGTTGCACCAAAAGAAGACTATGGTGACTATTTTGGTAGCCTGCAACCGTACTCATTCATCACAGCTTCCTGAATCATGATGAAAACATTACTGTCCGGTCATATGTTCAAGAAGTCGACGACATGCACCAGAAACTTCAACAGCAACGATCAGAATTAGCAATCTGAAAGGCCCCCATCTTGTTTGCACGTTGCAATGATCAACCGACAGAAGTTGAAAGGTTTGATCATCCGGCATATTGTCCGCGCGCCACGAGAAGATCGTTGAGTTGCTTAATGTGCTCGTATGAAGTCGCTGCAGTTGCAGATGAATCTATTCATTGTTGGTGGACAAATAGCCAAATTTGAGTCGATCGATGTTTCATAGATGTAAACAATAGGACGATTTTCTTCTCTTATTTTTTTCATGTTTCTCAGGTATCTACCTCTCCATTCAAACGTTTACATTTTTGCGCTACTTGATTTTAGCGCTTTTCCTCCCTTCATAACTATAGACTGATCTGCACTACCAGCGACACCACACGAGCATATTAAGCAACGCAGCGGTCTTCTCGTGGCGCGCGGACAGTACTCATCTGATCTTTCTCTAACTGACTACCACTTTTTCAAACACCTTTACTATCTTCTGCGTGGGAGTTGCTTCAAAAACCTTATTTACAAAAGTGTGTTGACTCTGCTGCATATTACGGCGGTTAATAAAGTGTTGTTTGAAACGAATTATTGCATTTTAAGTTAGTCACTACACATCGGCCATAAATTTTGCACCGACCTAATAAATTAACCTGAATTCTTTAAGCAAATAGAATTACGATTGTCGTACTAAGACATAGTTAGAATTACCCAATCTGTTTTAGCATTTATTCCTGCGTTCTTCTGAGTTTACAGAAAGAAAAATGATAGTTTAAAAATTTGAACGGCGTTTCCTAAGGTATATTTCTATCTAACTATGTCGTACTGTTAGGCAACCATGCTTTTCGTTCAAAAACACGGTTCAGTCACATTAATGAATGTTTTAATTGTATGTTCAAACGAAAATTAAGTCGATTATGAGTAAGTTTTTTCTCACTATTGTGTTTCCTCAGAATGAGCGAATAGCACTGCCTATCTATAGAGTTGCCACGGCCAGCTAATAGCAACAACTTAATGATAAGATTCTTAAAATTTCATTTCCTAAAATAAGCAAATATTGAGGAGTCGGATACCACAAGAGCATAAGTTACGCCATAACGCCATAAAGTATAGAATAAGAAGTGTGAGCACTCTAAGATGTACACGCATCAGTTTTGTCTCTGCGTGCCATCGTTAATGAGTCATACTTAGCATTAATTAACTCGTTTGGTATCGTTTTTACGTTATTTCATGCTATTTTGAATTGTATAGTTAATTAACAAATATTCTTGTTAATATTATCAGTTTAGTCTAAATGGGCTTGAAAAGGCTCTTTTCGATGAGTGGAAGTAAATGCCTCTGGAACTTATTAATAAAGGTCTGGTCACAGCCCATATCAATTCAGGCAGGGAGGTTACCTTCATAGTCTCAGATGTTTTTGAATTGGACATATATTAAAATTCAGGAAAAGTAAGGTACCCGTATTTTTTGGTTTTAACCAAAAAAATTCCTGGTCCGAGATAAAGACTACCAAAGATGGCGTTACGGGCGCCATTTCGCACTTGCGATTTTCTACAAAAATTTTAAAGTGCTCTATCTCTGGAACGGTTAAAGATATTTTGTTACAGATGTTTTTATTTTAAAGATAATATGTTTCTCTTTAAAACCATATACTCTGTTTTGAAATATTTCCTAGAGTTTTCTTGCTGCAGCAGTATGCATTTTTTTTTTTTAAATTCAAAAAAATTTTTAAATTAAATTAAAAATTTTTTTTAAATTTTTCAAAAATGCCAATCCCAAAAACTTTTATTTTTTTACTGTTGATCAGTACCATTGAGTACAACATTCCCTGAAAAGGAGAACTTCCACTTTTGAGTTTAGCAGGTTTTAGAAACAATGTAAAATTTTGCCAATTTCTCAAGTTCATCAATGAAGGTATCAATGGCAACAGTTTTCTTAATTTGTTTATTTTACTCACATGTTGCATATCTAACTTCAAAAGAGTAATCTTCTATGTTTTCCAGACAAAGTGTCTGTAACGAGAGTCCTCCCTTTTCAGGAACGCCGTGGACTCTAGAACAATGGAAGATTGTCTAGTGGGATGATGAATTCCGCTGTCAGTTGTGGCGATCCGAGGGACGTTTGTGAAATGCCAGGCGTACGATATTTTCAAGACTGTGTAGTACCCAGTGAAATTTGGATCATGGTTGCATCATGGTCTGGTCCTACTTTTCATGGTTCCAAAGTCTTGTTCCTCTTGTTTTCGTTCGCGGAACCATGAATGCCGAAGCGTACCAAACTCTTCTGGAAAATTCTGCGCTACCGACATTGTGGGAACATTTTGGTAAGGCCCATAACTGTTTCAGCACCACACTCCTTCCTGTCATACAGGAGAGGTTATTAACAACTGGTTTAATGGGTGTGACAAAACATGGCTAGCAAGCCCAAAGTCCAGGCCTCAACCCCATTAAACACCTTTGGGACGAATTGCAGCGCCGGTTGAGAACCAGGCCATGCCGCCCAAGAACCCCACTGAGTTGTTTGCCAATTTGAAGAATGAGTGAAGCAGATTTCCTCGACACATATCGCAAATTGGTGGAAAGTCTTCACGAAGGAAAGTTGTCACTGCGGCGAAGTTGTCACTGCGCGAAATGGGGCTCTACGTGTTACAGAAGTTGTGCAGGGTCCGATTTAGTTTACTGGTATGGAGTGTCCAGTGACGAATGGCCATATATTATAGAAACCTTGTCTGGTTTGAATATAGGATCATCTCATTATTTTTTGTAGGAAAAAGGTTGAACGTCTATTAAGTGATCTAATACTTTATTCCTTATTGAAAGATAATCTAATACAGGGTGAGCATTTCATTCGAATGATGTGCATTAAGGATAAACAATTGAAACAATATGAGCGCCATATCGAATTTCTAAATAGTTGGAGTTTGCATTGTTGCAACGGCGCTGCATGAAAATCATATTGTTGAAAAATGGCGTCCGCTTTATCAACAGAGCAGAAGTGCAAGGTTGTCGAATGGTATTTCGAGACAAAATCACCTGTAACCGTACAAAGAAAGTTCCGGAAGGAGTATAAGTGTCGAGACGCACCAGGTAGGCAAGCATTCATGGATTTTGTCAAGCAATTTCGTGCTACTGGATGTGTTAAAGGCAAGAAAAAAGGCGGGAGCGAAGCTCGTGTTCGAACGGCCGAAGTTGTCGAAAATGTTCGCACAAGGTTGGTCGATTCCCCTACCAAAAAATCTTTTCGCCTGCGAGTCCTGACCTAAACCCATGTGATTTTTATCTCTGGGGGTTCCTTAAAGACAATGTGTTCACTACAGCACCAAGAACCCTAGACCAGCTGCGACAAAGCATCGTCGACTGCGGCACTGTCACATGTATTAAAGATGAATTTAGAGCATCGCAGTGGAAGTCTTAATAACATGCAACAGCACACAAAAATGAAAAAGATAAATAATAAGGTTTATTAAAATAAAATAAAAATGGTCAACTATGTGAGGATTCCAAACCGGAACCTCACAACCAATAACTAGAATTAATGAAAACAAACCACTCTTCAAATGGAATCAAATCCCAGCTTAACTAATTCGTATACAGGCTAAGCACAAGTATCAATATTAACTTAAATTAGCATAGATATATCATCAATTCTAAAAGCTAAATTCTTGAAGCATAAAACAATTTAACCTCTACAAGGCAGTGCCTAATAAATAATTCAATAAATAAAGCTAGAGACAATAAACAATTTCAGATATAATTAATTGCCAAATAATTAACATTAAAGCAACAATAGAATTTACTCAAAATTCTTCATGTAATAACATCACATACTATAACCATATATATACATATATATGTATCGTAAAGTAAAGCTCACAATAGATAAGGGAAATTTATCGTCAGCACCTTAACTGGGACGAGCTTAAAGCCAAATATCACCACGGTCAAATCGACCCATTAACGACATTTAAATAGAATATGAAAATACAGTAAATACACTTCAACGGCAAAATGCACATTTTGTAAAAACAAATCAAGTACAGTTAGCATACAAAATAGGATAGCACAACACTGCTATCTCCGCCTAACTTCACAATAGACTCACAACGGAGCACAAATAAAGTTCATTGTCCAATCTTATGCAATCCATTAAATTGACAAAGCAGGGTAAAATAGAGGGTCACATTTATTTAAAAGTTCTCAGTCCAAATAAAGTTTTATATTTAAGTAATTAACTAGTAACTGGTTTCTGCAATTAGTTATGTGTCGTAACACAAGCTTTCAGTTTGCAAAATTACACTACGTCACAATAGCCTCCCGTGATAACTGTTAAATGCAAAGAATACATTAGTGATAAACTCCAAACAAATTAATTGCACAAGATAGGAAATTTTTGGCTGCGTGGCTTAAACAAAATGGAAAACTTCAATATGCGACTAAATTACACATAAATTAACTAAGGCTGCAAATACACGAAGCCTAGGTCACTTTGAAAATACGCCTCCATTCCTCCGGGCCAAGAGCAACGCACACGAGAATTAGGTTGCAACATTCGGCGACTTATTTCCGGGAAAACGTTGCGGGTGAACTCGGCAGTGAACCAAATGGAAAAAGACACACTCACCAGCGAGTAAAGAACGTACACGGCGGTGAAGCTTAGCTCCCTCGGTACCGCGCCGAATATCACGGATTCCTCTCGGCTATCCAACGACGACACGCACTTTGTTGCGTGAGCAATCTCCGCCCGAGATGCTTCCCGGCACGGACAGGAATCCAACGACGCGGCGCTCGCCGCCTCCGTAGTCGACGCAGAGGAACGGGCCGTTGTCTCAGGCTCTGGCAAGACCATGTAAAGTCCCCGTTCGCCGTCGCGCTCAGTCGGGAGCTTCTTTTGTAGAACACTTTTCTCGGTAGTCGCCAAATCCCTTCTAAACTTTCGACGACGTTTCTTCCAAGAGCTCGCTGACGAGAGGCTCGCTTCCCTCCCATTGGCTGCTGCGAGATGATGCCCCTGATGACGCGTCTGATGCTCCTTTCGTCTTCGTTCTGAGTTCACGAACACTCTGGAGCGCAGACGATCTCTTATGCCATCGGAATAATTAAAATTCCGTGACATGCACCCTTGTGGATGCAGAAATCCTGGATAGAGTTATGAACAACTTCACCATTCGGCTGCGAGCATTTCTAAACGTTCGTGGTGGCCACATTGAGCATATCATCAAGACTTTTCCACGGGAATAAAAACTCCGAACTGCCTAAAATATCATACTGAAATGCTAAGTTTGTAAACATTAATGGCTCAATACATCATAGTACTGAAATGGTCAGAAATTGACTGAATCACCCTGTACTATTTTTCCTCAGTAGGCTTGCAACTCTTTATTTTTTTTAATTTTGTGCTAAAATGGTCATTATGAACACAATCATCAAAAATTGATATTTTGAAAACATGTTTGGTTTGTTTAATACTTATTATATACCGTATATGCCTATGCAAATAGCTCTTTGGTAAAGTGTTCTTTTAGGAAAATGAGCTTCAATGCTGAAACGCATTCTTTTATTAGTATGAATTAAATACTAGATTGAACTGTTTCAGTGAAAAAATATTAAATTTTACATTTCATGTAATTGATCAGACTAGGAAGTTGTTGCGAAATATATACTGGAGATGAAGAACAAACAACACTCCGACGCTCCGGCATTTTCAAGAAATCACCCGTTTCCATGAAACGACAACGTAGGATCGCTTAGCAGTATTAAATTCTTATAATCTTTATGAGCAATCTAAAAATACAGAAGTTGGTGTGCCGAGTAGAGAGAGAAATCACAATGTTAGAAATACTGTTCGTGTAAGAAGAGTGTAAATCGATTATGATCTTATTGCGCTCAACTCTTCGATTTTTTTGCTCAAGTCCATTGTTTCATAGATAATCTGCATATTCGTATTTTATTCAGCACATTTTTTCGAAGAGTAAAAATTATCATGTCTCGAAAAGAATATTATAATAACCTAGATCATTTTGTCTGATAAACTGATGAAGAGTAGATGAAACGAAAAAACGGGAAGGAATAATAAAAAATTTATTTGTTTTCACAGACTTTGCCAAAATCCCGATAACATTCAGTATTTTATTTTTCAAATGGGTGTAAAAATATTCGCTTCTAAAAGAATCAGTAATAAAGTTTCCTGTTTATTACATGTTTAAGTTGTAAAGTGGATTATATCGTAAGTTTTAATGTCAAATTACAAGGCTTACCAAGCGCAAGAAGAAGCTTTATATATACGAGAGGGATATAATAGTTAATCTGAATGCAAAACAATTTTTGTCTTATTCGGATTTTTTCCTTTCCATATTAATTGCATAACATTGTTTCTAAGTTCCTTGGCTACAAAAACTTATTTTTGCATACTCTCCTTGCAAATGCCCGTATGCATTAGAGTAAATCTAAGCCCTCCCGACACCAGTTGGCGATTCGGTCTGCCAGCCTCGACTTCTTCTGATGACAGTTGGCTCAATTAACGAATGACAATGCTTTTATTCACTGTCATTTCTCCATGACATATATTTTAAGTGGCTGTGAATGTTTGTACTGCTCTCATTTTCCGCTGATAAACTCAATTACTACTCTTTATTTCTGTCACACATCACTTATTAAACATACTGCTGCCACCTAGCGGAAAATGATAAAATGGGAAAGGTTAAGAGAGCTGCACATAACACATTTTATTCTTCCAGAAAATATTGGTTAGAAGAAATGTGATGCACTACTTAATGAGCATCCATCGTACTTAGTCAACACTTTGCAATCAGACTTTAATCTTCATTTCTAGAAGACGCTAAATAATAAATCAATGACATTCATTTCAAGAGAAATTCACAATAACATTCATTTCAAAACTGTAGATCAACGTTTATGTATCCGCTTATTTATTGCAGCAGAAATTAGACGAATGGCACGCAGCCACAACACTGAAATCTTACTCTCTACATGTGCATCTTTTTATAAAACAATTTCGTTCCCAGAACATGCAAATGTAACACTGGCAACTGTGTATGATTTTATTCTGCTGAATCCACTTGGATTTATATCTTCATCTGGAAAATCAGCCGTGTTTTGAAATGTTTCCTAACTAATTTATTTAGAATAGGCAGTTAATTTTGCCACAGTCAGTAACCGAGTTTGTAAAATCCATCTAAATCCGTAATGCTCAAAAGCAAACAAATTATTCTAATATCAAATTTCACTTTGAGCATTTCGCGATTTATCCAGGCAAATCTAATAATGGTCTAGTAGCGTGTTGAACCTCCATTAGCCCTCAAGAACGCTTATATTTTTTGGGTAAGGATTCAACGAGATACTGAAAACGTTCAACAGGAGTTTTGGCCCATGCAGACATGAGAACTTCACGCAATTCCCGGAGATTCGATGGAGCTGTACGCAAGGAGCGAACGGTCCTTTCCAGCTCATACCAAATAAGTTCAATAGGTTTGAGATCTAGAGACTAAGCCCGCCACTCCATTAAGGAGAACTCACTGTCATGTTCCTCGAAGCAATCCATAGTGCTTATGGTCCAGTGTATTGGTTTATCATCCTGCTGCAAGGAGCATCAGCGTGCGGATTAACTGTGAGCATGAAGGGGTGAACTTGATCTGCAACCATGTTTATGTATGCTTTGGCGTTCAAACGACCGTCTACAGATATTAGAAGACCCAATTCATATCAACAAATTTCCCCACATCAATACACCGCCTCCACCATCTTCCAAAGTGCGCATCAGACATCAGTGCGCCTAAACCGATGGATGATAACAAACCGTTCTGTACACCGAGACCGGGAACTTTCGAATGCCACCTCGTATATAAACAGCCAAAACTGTGGGCAGTAGGATAACAAAAAAGGAAGAAAAGCAACCACTTTTCCACATAAATGAATTTTATAAAATAAAAACTCAAATGTACATTTCGGAGCTCTGTTTCCTTCATCAGTGATAGAGAGCTCCGAAATATACACTTGAGTTGTTATTTTATAAAACTCATTTATGTGGAAGAATGGTTTCTTTTCTTATTTTCCTGTTAATCGCCCTCATTAGCTGTTTACCGTTCTCTTTTTTTCTTCCATTACTCATTGCTATCCGCGTTATGAGTTTTTATAAAGTTCGTTTTCTCGAAATTAAGATATTTTTGCGAGAAGTCCAATATCACTTTCAGTCTTCTGTTTTTTGGTTTTGTTTTTTTTTTTTTTAGAGAAAAAAGAGCAAAAAGTCCATAAATTGGGATAACCTACCTTTGACTTTTTCCCCAGACTAATAAAACCATTCTCTGGATTCTTCTAACAAAAACGGTATTACTCTAGCTACATGTTAATATACGGTAGATAGATTAATCTAATATTGAGGGAATCTGCCCGTAAAATGTTTTCCGGGTCATAAACAGTTCTTTTTATTTTCAAAGCTTCCTTCTTATCCAAATATTTAAGAAACTCTTTAGCTATTATTATCTCCACAGAAACTTATAGGTTTTCATTTTAATTGATTCTTTTTAATTAAGCGATAGCAAGAAAAATCATGAGGCATAATTTATTTTATATAAGATCATTTAATTTTAAAGATAATAAAGGCGGCTAATGTGTATGGGAATTTATAACCATTTATTTTTTAAAAACTTTTTATTTTTTGAATATTTAAAAGTTTATTATTCAGCAATAGAAAATAATAATATATGTTTTCTTCTTTATTTACAGCCGAGACAATCTATGCCAACGCTTCAGCTGTTTTAAACGATGAGATTAATCTTCCATGCAATATAATGCTTCCATACTACGACGATAAAATTCTTCTGATTCTTTGGTATAAAGAAGGGCTCGAAAATCCAATTTTTAGGTAAGATTCACAAGATATTTATATAAGATATTACCTTTAAAACATAAAAATTATAATTATTCAAACATTTTTCAAATGTCATTAAGATCAAACATGTTCAATACTATTCTACACTGTGATCAAAAGATCATGACACCTGTCATAAATCATGAAAGGTGCAAATGTCGCATGACAATGAGATGTAAACTATTTAAATAGCATCACACACCTACCGACACATATCTGCTTCGTATTATTAAAATATGGATCGTTCAAAAGAGCTCAGCGACTTTCCAAGGTGAAACCATCATAGGATGCCACTTGTGCAACAAGTTCGTCCAAGAGATTTCCACCATTCTACAACTATAAGCAACAAAGTGGAAGTCCCAAGGAGCAACAACATTTCAACTTTGGCGCCAACAATTAAATGTAGGCCTAATTGTAACTACAGAATTAAATTAATAATAAATAAGAACCCGTGTGAATACCTTTCCCTGTTCTTGTAAGGAGTGTTGATAAACTAGTGATAATTTGCCCCAAGGATAAGGCAAGTTCTCATGCGTGTAGCAGGCTACATAAATAGAGAAAACAACTTTAGCGTTCATTAAAATTATAGTAGTCACTAGCCCTATATTGAAGGCGATAGTATAATGAGCTTCAAAACATTTCGTTTGAAATATACACTGTGTGGTCAAAAGTTTAGGGACACTAGCATTTCTGCCTCTTTTGAACTAATGGCAGCCTCCACCCTCCGAGGAAGACATTCCACTAGTTTTTGGTAGTTAAAAGCTGAAATTTCTCTCCATTCCTGACTCATAGCACTGGTTAGCTTAGCTACGGATGAAGGACGGCGCGGTCTAGCTCGTAGTCGACGTTCCAATTCAACCCACAGGTGTTCAGTGAGATCCAGATCGGGGCTCTGGGCAAATAGCATTGGAAACAGTCGTGCTCAGACCTTGCTTTATGGCAAGGAGCATTGGGATGTTGATACAGAAAAGCCCATCCTCGAACTGTTCCCACAATATTGACAGTGTACAGTTGTCCAAGATGTTAAATATAAACAACATTCAACGTTTCTTTAACAGATACAAGCTGGCCCATTCCGAACCATGAAAAAGAGCTCCATATAGGCATCCGCGAAACCCACTTTCGTCCATCTGATTGTTAGAGTGTGTACCAATTTCTATCAGTCCATAGGATACATTTCCACTGTTCCATGCTCTAGTTTCTGCAAGATAATCACCACTCAAACGTCACCTGGAATTGTTGTCAGTAAAGAAAGGCTTATTAGAAGCAACACCACCGTGTAAACCCAGGGAATGGAGTTCCCGACGTATGGTAATTGAGCGAGCAATATAGGAAGCAGAATTTCTGAACTCTGTAACAATCATTTCAGCTCAAACATGATACAATCCCTGTCTACCTTGGAGCCACCCTCGACAGAAGCTTCACGTAAAAGTTACATCTCACAAAGATAAAAGATAAACTCAAGACTAGAAATAACTTAACCTCTAGCTTGCTGGGACAAGTTGGGTTTGCAGAGAGTGGCTCTTCAAATGTGGGTTTACTAATAACCCTCTCTGTGACTGTTCTCCCACTCCATAAACAATGGGCCATATTATATCAGATTGCTCAGAGCGCCGGTTAATACGTAGGCTAACAGAACTACACTGTGTGACTGATAATGCCCTGGCTTGGATTTCCGAACTGGATAGGATATTGAATTGTAACCTACCTTCTATTTATCCATTGTCATATTTCCTTTCTTTTTGCTGTGATTTTTACGTACCATACGCAGTAAATAAATTTCAGCAAAAGACGGTGTCCTCCATGGGTCTTATCAACCCCAATAGGGGTGACAAATTTTTTCTGTTGACCAAGAAGAACAAAACTCAGACTAACAAGGGAATCCCTCGAACATGTATGTCACAGATTTCCACCAAATTGAAATATGTTTCATAATTGAAGCTACAATAGATGCTTGTAATGCCAAAGGGGACTGGACTACATATTAAACAAAGAATCTCCAAACTTATGTCCCAGCATGGACAAATCTCCAAACTTTTGGCTTCAGTAGTGTTTGTTTTTCTGTATTTTTTGTTGAAAGTAATTGTTTGAAGCACATAAAATGTTTTGTGTATCTTCTATCTATTTTATACATATAATAAAACTGTAACCGACCCGGCGTCTGTACATGGGACAAATTTAAGAAAATCTTATGTCACAGCTTTTACTAACACTACCAGAAGCCAAAACGATCATTTTTAGAATTTTTGTCTGTCTGTCTATATGTTTGTTTGCTACCTCATCTCGCAAAAACTACTACACCAAAATTAACGCGGTTTTCATATTCGCATTGTTTAAGATGTAACTTAAAATCTGGTGTATGTTTTATCGTAATACGCCATCTAAAAGCCAAGTTCTAGTTCTATGCCAAAATCTCTTAAGCTGGTGATTGAATAAAAGCTGACATGCGTTCAAGGTATTTTTTAGTTTACAAAACAATCAACTATGTAACAATGTGTTACGAGTTCAGCAACAAATATGTAGCATTAGCTGACAGTTTTGTTACGTTGTACGATTGTTAAAGTACATTTTTATGTTTGGACTGTAACCAAACTTATGCAATAGAGCGGGCAAATTTGACTCTTCAGTAAAACTCTGGATCACTAGAGTACGTCAATTACCTTTCCCAATGCTAGCAGATAATACCGGTTGTTGAATGGTTGATTGAGGTCACGTGAGTTTTTTCAGCTATCTTTGGCCCAGATATTTATACATTTATTAAGGTTTATTATTTTAATTATTTTAAACAAAATTTAAAGGAAAAATAATAATTACAAAAAAATGGTTTCACGCAAACGATCTAATCTTACTTCTGTTTCTGCACGACCTAAACGAGCACGATTGAGATGTCCAGCAGAAAGCTAACCGTAACGTCCAGCGTTTAGAGTCGCAGCAATCTACGTAGAAGTGCGATGTCTCGATGTCTAGAAACTCTATCCGAGCGTGAAGAGCGGTTGAGTTACTCCCGAGCGCAGTCCATTCGCGGTCGCTCTCTAGAGACGCGCGATCAACGTGACTCACATTTGGATCCAAAAGTCGTGGACTTCGAAATAAATAAAAACCAGATGATATTAAGTAGTACTAATTACTACTATATAATATACTAATTACACAACACGTCTATATTTTTACAACATATGCACAAGATATAAATGATTCAAAGCAGCCGATGAAACTTTTCAACTATTAATTTAATTGTAGACAATCGAATTAGGATGTACGCGATTTTTGGATCACCATGTAAAAACCGAAATGCTGCGTCACGGTCTGCATAGAGTAGTGCAGAACGTGAACGTCGATTTGAGTGGCGACTAGTCTCGCCACGGTGAAGCTTGAAGTGTGGAAACTAAAGAAGATTGTGAATTTCTTTTACTCTTTACGACATAAAATATAACAATCTCGGGAGATTGATGAGGAACAGGAATTACATTTGTCTACTGAGCGTTTCAGCCATGAACTCTCGCGCTTATTGGAGACAGAAGAGCAGTATAAGCTTCGTTTGTCTGCCACCCGGCGTTGGTACCATGAGAGACAAGCTGTGGTAGTGAATCATTTGACACAAGAACGCAGTCGTTTGCTGGTAGTGCGGCAAATAGAGTCTACTCAGAACCGAACTATATAGTTAGAGGAAAATCGGCTGCGTCATGCCGTTTACAGGTTGTTTAACATGTCAATGGTTTATGAACCTGAAGAGCTGCCGTAGCTAGAAGAAGTAAAAAGCGAATTTAATTATGATTCAGTAATTAAATATTCCGATTATTCTCGACTCGGCCGTATGGACGGAATGTGCACATATTGTCGTTCTTTCAAGTGGAAGAGAGAACCTAAGAGAATGTGCTGTAGAAAGAATGCAAGAACTACCAGAGCCATTGAGAACATCCAGAATCGAAAACCTTTTGGATTGCATACAGGGCTAAAATAGCTCTTTTGAAATGACTTTTTTTCGGAGCAAATCAGATCATTGAAGGTGCATTTTTAACCACATTCAAAATACAGAGTCAAGTTTATCAATTAATTGGCTGTTGATTTACCAAGACCAGGTAAAATGTTAGGTGAAAACATATTTGTAACTTGAACGCTGAATTATTAAGTGGGTTGCCAAATATGCTCCATTGTGTGAACCAGTATGTTAACTGTTTCAAACTTGCACTTGATTCTGTTCCCAATGATAATCGGAATAACCACAAGTTTGTAATTGCTGCCGACAAAACACTAACAGGAGCTCACCTAAGTAGATACAGTGCTCCTACTACGAACGAAGTAGCCGTCCTTTTGGTCCTTGTGATAGAAGGGATATTTTTTACGTACACAGGATCAGCGAAACACAACGCCTATGGTTCATTAGAGTACCCTTTAATGTATTGTCGAGGGGAAAACTGCTATAATTTTCCTTTTATGATTTTGACCACAAATAGTTGCCACAAATTTCAACAAGAAAACTTCCGTGCAATACTACAGTTTTATAATCTAGTTGCGTCAGAGGAAGCATATCTATCGTGAAAGATTTCGTTGACTTTTCAGTCAGTTTTAGTTAGATATGTATGCCAAAATTGAAACTGATCGTTTGATTTTCAACCGCAATAATCAAAGTCAATTACGTGCGGAAAATTATGTTGACCTTAGGGACGATTATCCTCGGGATACTGTAAACGTGGGCAGAATGGTGATTCTCTCATCCAAAATCACTAGAGTCCTAGATATATGCACGAGCGTACTCAAGATGCTTTATGTTATGTCTGAAAATATGGTGGAGCAGACATAAACACCAACTTGCTTCCTGGGTAGACATCCTATGACAGGAACGACTTGATTTCTCGAGTATTTCATTTAAAGCAGAAGCGTCTGATAGAATTTCTTACAAAAGAGAAGATATTTGAAGATAAAAGTTTGTCCTAAGACTTTTTAACAAACAAGCACGTGCACCTTGAAATTTCTTTGCAAACAATTACTTTAAAAGTAGATTGCTATTGTTAATTGTTAAAAATAAAATAAACGAGGCCTACCAACGCACACTGCGTCCTGGTCTCATTTGATTGTAAGTAAACGGAGCTGCGGGGACCCTGTAAAACACCCAGTATATTATGAGCACTTGAGCAATTGTGCGTCGACAAAGCGATTTCACGTGCGCGCGCCGATGTCAGTAATGCTTAAAAGATGCACAGAAAATAACAATGTATTCCTTCTTGACAAATCGATTGTTATATGACATGCCATTATCTTTGTATTCTTTACGTACACTCACTGGTTTAGCACGTGAATTGACTTGAAGGGGTCCACGAAAAATTCTGAAAAGTTGATACGGCCGAGCTAAGACTTTGATGGTCATATTTCTAAAAACAGAATTTGAACAAGTTAATTCGTTTTCAAGTTATCGTGCAAACGCCGGACGGCCGGATAAACGTACAGACCAAGGGCGCATTCTTATAAGTAGCTTTTATGCTAAAGCTCCTAATAAAATTAATGATGAAATTATTTTATAAACTTAATATTATATAAAGTTATTATTTCTTATAGTTTTTATTATGTATAACTAAAATATGAAAATCTCTGAAATTATTTAACTTCATTTTAACATGTGGGATATTTTAAATTGAAAATCTTATATACTAAAACTCTTGCGTGTATTTATTTATTTATCTGTAATTCTGTCTCCTCCTAGATGGTTTGAGCTAGCGACTTGAAATTTTCAGGGCAGGCTTATCAATAAAGGACCTGCTCTATCACCAAAAATCAGCCCCCTACGACCCCCCCCCCTTCCCCACTTTCTGGGGTTTTCATTTAAAATTATCTGCTTTTGTAATTCCCCTCAACAGATGGCGCGGGCGAGCGAAGCCGCGGGTAACAACTAGTTAAAAAGAAACCAACAAATTTTTAAAATGAACAACAGATATCCATTACACTAAATGTAGAATTTTTTTAAGACTTTAGTGTTTTATTGCTGATAGACTTTGAACAATACAAAGCATGTTGTTTAAACAATATCTCGCGGCACATCGTTGATTTTTGGCCATTTTTAAATCCAGCTTGCATTATAAGCCTATCCAGGAATAAATGACATGTGCTCTTGGTCTAACACTTCCATTATTAAACCGAAACTAAAAGTCAGGTTTGTATAATGAAAACAGCTTATGACATAAAATTGGCCGTGATTTCGCAATGATGTCATAAATGAGGCTGCCATCTGGTGTAGAAGGTTAAAATACATATGCGCAAACAAATATGCGCATTACATCAAAAAACAATTGGTTGTCATATCTCGTTAATATTAAGGATCTCTGGTCAAAAGATTAAACAGTATAAAAATTAAATTTCACTATCGCCTAGCTATATCAGTCCAAATCTTGAAAACTGAAACGATTTTGATGAAACTACTAAATTCTTTCTTTATATTTTTGTGGCTCCCTGTGACCTTCTTTCGGTCTTTTTGGACCATACTGGTCCCAGGGTTTCCACTATTTTTTCACTGTACTAATTATTAAATAAATAAATAAATCCCTAAGTTGAAAGATACTTAATCCAATAAAAAAAGAGTTATTGCAATTCGATTCTAGTTTCTGAGAAATACGTGGACAAACATACATACTGTAACGTGCTAGAAATTGGTAATCGCAATTTCCCACACGTTCAGCCAAACTAAAGGAGAAACCTCTACCTCAACATAAAAGCCCCCAGTTCCCTTGTTAAGCTAGTAAGAATACCCAACCCTTTAAAAGATAAACCACTTTAAGATTAAGGAAAGAAACTCCTTCCGAGTACCCAATTCAATAAGAACAACGCGGTGATAAGAAAAACTTTGAGAAAAAGGTTAAAATCGCAAATAGGAGAAACCAAACTTAAAGCACCGTGGTACGATCCCTTAAGTAAAAAAAAAAAAACCCTTTAGTTAAACTCCTAACCGAGTTACCCTTTAAATCTAGTTGGAAAGTGGACGTAAAAGAAACGAACAAAATTCCAAACAAATATTTTTCTTTATTACATTTTTTTTTTAAAATAAAGAAAGAGCTCTACAATGCTCTACAACAACAAATGGTCCCGAATGATACTCAAAAAAATTAATTGGTCCAGAGGATCAGGAAGTTCGGTGAAGGCCAAAAGAGCTTGTCCGCCACAGGGAGAGTCACGATGGGGCAAACCGCACGACGCATCGGCGACAGGGTGACTGACAACCAATGAAGATGAGAGCTGGCGACAGCTACACAGGCAAGGGGTAGAACTTATATCCTCGAACCAACCCGAGGAGCTAGCGGGCGATCGGATAGGCAGGGAAAGCTAGGTAAACGGGACTCAGAGCAAAGGCATATATATATTTGGAAATAAAAAATTTACGATTGACAAGATAAAACAAAAAAAATCAAAAAAAAACAAGCAAGATTACTAAAGGATATTCCAGAAGAATTCTAAAAGCAAAAAAAAAAACGAAACTAAAAAAACAGGGACCTCCGACAAACGTTACCTAAAAGGTGAAAAAGGAACACGGACTAATAATAAATTACATGAGAAGCGTGGAAGAGACAAAGGAGATTATTAGGACGAAGGTGACGGACAAAAATAAACGAACAAAGGTTTGCGGACGTCACTGGTGGGAAGAACAAAGACCCAAACAAGAACGAGGTCCTGGAAAAAACGAAAGCATAAAATAAAAAATTAAAAAAAAATTAAAATGAAAGAAATTAAAGATCAAATAGAGCTAGCTGATTAAATTTAAAAAAAAAACATTAAAAATAAATTTGCAAGAACACAAGAGAAATTTTAAACTAGAGTCCAAAACATTAAAATTGGCATTGTATTCAATAAGTAGTCGGAACCTGCGTTGGAAACTTGTGTGGAATACACATGGCACGAAATTTCTGGATTCCTACGTGGACCGGTGAGAGTCGATAGGTTTGAGGCAAGCGCTAACCGAATGCGCCCACGAGAAGGTCCGTGGACAAGCGTGAGGCGACGGCGAAGAATATGAAGAGTTGTCTAAGATGATGACTGGCAGACGGCAATAAGCTAAACGCTCCCGATCAGCACTAGCGATGAGGAGAAAACCCGGCTCGAAAGGCAAATGCCGATCAGGAACATCACTGCGAGAAGGAGAAAACCCGGCTCGTCGACGGTGATTATAAATCTATGCCGATATCTTTGTAGAGAAATCCCATGGCGATATATTCATCCTACGGTTAGGAAAGAATGCATAACGGATACTGTTATGAACTAACATAGAACAACTCACATTAGGCCTTGTCGGAAGAATGGAAGACGGCATCGTGAACACATGATTAGGTTAACACACCCGTTGACCGTAGTGGATTCAGGAAACCATGAGTATAAGTGGAGAAGACAAACGAATAACTATGGCTATGTGCTACAACTGCAATAGAACAAATCCACTAAGTCCCGACTATTAACTTCGAGGGGCATAATCGGTAGGACCAAGCGGAGCGCAAATGACTTTTCCGCAAGCCAACGATGAGGCCAAGAAGAGAGCACTCACTCGACTCCGACAAAATTGAAAAAAAAAAATTTTTCTTTTCAGGGGAAAAAAAAATAATATAAATATTACCAGGACACGAGACACGTAGACTCGTGCTCCGAGAAAAAAAAATAACGCGACGTTCTAAAAGACCAACCCCTGACAACAAAGGTAGATTTAAATACCAACAATCGCACGCAAAAGTGGAGAGGAAAAAGAAATCGTAGCGCGCAATTATAAACAATCTCGTAAAAAAATAAAACATTAAAAGATAAAAATATTTTTTAGAGTATTTCAAAAAGATTTATAATTATTGTTACTAAAAAAAAATATTGACTCTGATGATTCTTATTCTGTAACAAGAATAACATATTAAGAAAAAAAAATATGATAGTTTGAGAGGAGTCCAAGGATTCTAAAAACCACGAGTCTACAGACAAATAAAGTAAAACTTCAAAGACACGAAAAAATAACTAGTAAAAAGTTTTTTAAATTCTTAACTACAACAAGAAAATTTTAAACCGTAGAAGTAAAACTAAGTTTAATATTGGGATGCAACAATACATACATACATACATACATACATACATACATACATACATACATACATACACACACTTATGAAATTTGGCATACTTGTTTAGAAGCCCACATAGACTAACATAAATGAATATTGTGCAATTACAACAATATTACATATATACGCATCGAATTGATAACCTCCTCTTTTGAAGTCGGTTAAAAATATGGACGCCACATAACCTTCGATTGCTCCGGGTCAAAATTGCAAGCACTCGACGATCTCTCAATTTCTTGGGTCTGCCAGTTCGTGGTTGTACTATTGTTGCTCCCTGGATCTTCACCTTCGCAGTCACACTGCCTATAGATGTACGAGGTTTTTGTAGATCGGTGGAAATTTCACGGACTGATTTGTTGAACAAGTGGCATTCTATGATAGTATCACGTCGTAAGTCGCTGAGCTCTTTTGAACAATTCATATCTGAATAATACGAAGCAGATATTGTTTGATGGTGAGTCATGCAATTTAAATTAAAATCATTTTCATGCGACATTCCATGAGTTACGAGGGGTGTCCCTAAACCTTTGCTCACGTAGTGTATGATTAAATGACAAAAAGTAAACAATAAAAATGTTCAGAACCCGCCCCAATTTATGGTAACCTTTCATAAGTTGCCTTTGTTGTTGTTGTTCCTTTCTCATTTTTGAGGGGGGATATGAAATGCCTTAGGATAAGGCATATATCATATATACATTGTGGCTAATACTGCACGAGGGCCCCAAGAACCAGGTGCAGATAAAATGATGATGACAGAATGATAATTAAAAGGGACAAACACAAACATCCACGCCCTCTGCGGGATTCGAACCCGCGACTCTCTGGTGTTGAAAACGGAAAGACCTGCGCCTTAACCCTCTCGACCACCGAGCCGGCTTGGTTGCCTTGACTCGTTTATATTCGAAAACTGTATATTTAACTGGGTATTAATATCGTATTAATTTTCTAAAGGACTTACTTTATTTTAAATTAAAGAACAAACGAACTATTTGTGATGAAAGATTTCGAATAGAATCCAGTATGGCATGGGTCTTTTTTTAGCTTACAGCGAAATAAAATAAAGATAAGTTATTTTAGAAATTAAGTTTGAACAATGTTTATGTGTTTAATCAATTTCTAAAACTAATGAACAAACTATATTGATTCATTCATGCACAATTAATTCTTGTCGAGTTAATGAACAAAGACACCAACCAGCCTCTTTAAACAAAATCGTCAACTGTTATCTTCATTTTGCTTGCACACCAATTTGAACATATGTGCTACCTGTTTTATGGTCGAGTGGTTACGATAACTTCAATTGTCTCTCACGTTTCCCCGGTTTGAATTTCACAACCGCTATTGAAATATCAATATGATCCGTAAATTCAATATTCCCTCCCATTGAAGTCACCGTTTTCAATTGATACGGCAAATAAGAAATTTAAAAAATTAAAGTTAAGACGTTAATTAATGCTAACAATATACATATTATTAATTATTATACAGCTTCCCTATTACTGAAACTGACTATGAATCCACCAAGTCTAAAACGATGCGCTACTTTAATAATCTCATACAAATATTTACTTTAAAATATTTTGGGAATTAAATGCTTGAATACTTAGTGCTTGAATTCAATAGTATTGAAAACACAGAAAACAGAAATTATTTTAAACCATTAGGAAGTTCAGTTTTTGGAGTAGAATTTAAAAGAAACATGAACGCTCCCATTAAGCTTTCGCTTTAATAGGGATTGCCTGATACTATCCTCCAATTCTCACCATGTTCAGTATCACCCATCTGTAAATTAGCATTACTGTTATGATTTATAAGGAAAAATGTTCTTATAAGGCGACGAATTCCATGAGGAGTTTCATCTAATTCATCACTATTTATCCTAGCAAAGAAGTGTAAGTGGAATTCGTAAACCATTCATTCCAGTTCCTATCCTTATTTATATTGGGTATTCTTGTTCCGAGATGCAAAATTCTTGTCCTTCATTCGTGAATAACGTTGCATATTTTTTTCGCCTTTCTATGCGCCGACGCTTCGTTCCCTCTTAATCCCTTTATCTTTCTTTTCTGCCTCTGTCTCTTATCTTCCTTTACTGGATGGAGGTGCTTCACTTTGCATTTTTCTACTCCTCTGTTCTTTACTCTATCTTTATTTCCCTCTATCGCACCTATATTCTTTTCTTTCTCATATGCTCTTCTTCACTTTCGTTCATGTTTATTTTCTATCGGCTTACAGCCAACACATAAGAAAACAATGTAACTGTATGTGCTTCTGGAGGAAGTAGGCTGATTGAGGTAATTCTATCTCACAAAATCATCCAGCACTTAATTTAATTTACCTTATTAGCAGAAGTAGATTTTGTAAATATTTACCCTAAACCGTAGAATTTTGTTCTTTTCCCAGTGGAGTTTCGATAATTCTACGATTTATAAATTTAGAAACACAAATTATTTTAAATGCTTTTATTACAATTTATTATCACTCACAAATACTGTTCTGCAATCGTTAAGTTTAAGTTTTTATGCAGAATTTTATAATTTTTTAAACATAAATTGTCATTGCAATGCTGTATTTTAGAAAATAAGGAAGCAAGTCTAGGAAAACTGGCCATTTAGAAGAGCGAACGGCATAAACATTTCTAAATACCGTTCTAATACGCTTAAACTCGATCAGTTTAGTGTAGCGGTTTCTTGTACATCAAGCGTTTTTTGTTTTTTTTTTTTGCACTTAATTTGATGTCATTGCTATAATACAGGGGAAGTCAAAATGGTGGAGCCGATTTCAGAAGTTTACTCTGTGAAATCTGATGAACATATGGTATTGTGAGACATGTGCTATAAAAGGTAAACGTTCAAAGTTTACTTCAAACACATCACATTACAGATATTCTATGTGAGCGCCTTGCGTAACCCGACACACATCAAGCAGGTAGTCTGTCTCCTGCCAAATCTTTCGTAGCATGTCGCGGTCAATATCAGAAATGACTGCAGTAATACGGACACGCAGATCATTTAATGTTGTTGACAGAAGTGGTACGTACACATGATCCTTTACACGGGAAGAAATCACATGGAGTCAAGCACACAGAACGATCTCTGTTCTCCAGTCAACGCCAGATTCTTTAACCTCTTGCTGTTGACCCTTAGCGGTAGAAAGTGAAAATACTGCGTGGAAACTAAACTGTGAAAGTTAATCTTTCAAAGCATATGCCTCACATTACGATACATTCATTAGAGATCACAGAATAAATGTCTGAAATCGGGTCCATCATTTTGACTTGCCCTGTATTTACCGAGTTGATTTCTCTAAAGTATTGCCATGTACGAGTCGGCAACAAAAGTACTTAGCCACCTTGCATAGAAACAACCTTGCAAGGTGACTAGATAATTTTGTAGCCGACTGTACAGGTATATGCCATATTTTAACTTTATCAGTCTGTCTGTCTGTGCATGTGTCCAGCAAGGAATGTGGATTTTTGAAATTCTGACTTTGAATTTTTAAATTTAATTAAGGAGTAGAACAAGAATGTCTGAAAGGCCGACCGAACCTCAATCTCTTTGTCATCTACAGGGTTGTGCATAACCTTTTGCTAGGGGTCTGGAAAATAAACAAAACAAAGTGGAATGTTCTGCGGTTGATAATCAAAAAGTACGTTTATTTCTGCTTTTATCACATCAATATTTGGTGTGGCCACCACCTGCTTCTCGAACAGCACGCATCCGTTTCGGCTTTAATTTCTTGTGCAACGTTGACACAGCTGCGACGTCTTTTGCCACTGTTATTAGCAATGATGTTTTTGCTTTCCTGTGATAATTTCTCGGGCCTACCCTCAGCAAATTCGGCATGGCAGTTATCATAACCTTTCTTCCAATTGTCCGTCACCCATCTATCCGATCAGTTTAACTTGTTCGCAACCCATTTGCGATTAATAAAAGACGCACCTGCTTCCATTGCCTCTCGATATGCATTTGCACGAACTCTATCCATGAAACGCTGCTCTTCACTGTCATTTATTAAACCAGCCATATTTGTTTGATACCAATAGACGCACAATGAACTACTCTCTGCCGAAGCGTCATAAGAGTGTGCTACAACGCTGCGGTTTAAGTCGCAGCCCCCTAGCAAAAGGTTATGCACAACCCCGTATATATATAAAAGAAGAAACTGCGTGAGTGAGTGAGTGAGTGATCAACGTACAGCCCAAACCATAAGGGTTAAAAACCTGAAATTTTTGTACAGAAGTTCTTTACAAAATGCAAGTGAGCACTAAGAAGGGGTTTTTCGAAATTCAACCCCTAAGAGGGGGAAAGGGGGTTGATAGTTTGTTAACACATTAACTGGTGTGGCACTATATAATTAACCACATTAACATCTTTTAGGGAGGGTGAAATTATTAACGAATTATTAACAACGAGTATAAATATGATTATGCAATGACAGGACATAGATGAGGCAGTGTTTATCAAGGAGTCTAAGGAATCACACGGGCCTCCCTTGAGCTCCCTAAAAACGTCCAGACGACTGGCGAAAATTTGTGTGTTTGGCAAAAAAAGGAGAAAAAGCCAGGTGAAATTTGCAACAGAAAGATAAAAAGCTATCCACGCATTGAAAACGTCTGAACAACGGAAGCTCTGCTAGAGCAGGAGAGTATAAGAGTTTCTACGTCAAGAGCAAGGGAAATTTTAAAAGATAGGTCTAAAGCAGGGCTGTCCAAGATTTCTGTCCGCAGTGCACGCGGGTAATCTTCCTTACCCCCCTATTGCACATTGTTTTAATCAGTTCCTTAAAGTCGAATTGCTAATTATTAATTCGACATTGTAAAAAAAAATTGAGGCAGCTCACCATTTTATTTCCTTCATTTTAGTGCGACAATTTTCTCGATGCCAGGTAGAATTATATTTTCCTCCCGATAGGATATGATTACATATTAAGCATTTCGAATCCGATCTGTGAACAATGAAAAAAATCCCATATTCTCCCATTACGGTTTAAATACTGGTTCAGTGATTTTATGCTTTTTAGGAATGTGCGCCATGTTATGCGAGACGAAAAAAACAAGAATGACTTTACCGCCAAAGCGGATAAAGGGAGCACATATTATAGCATCGTACATCTATATATTGAATTAATCAACATTTTAAAACACTTAAGAGAAAATAAATAAATATGAAAACTAAATTGTAAATTACTATTTAAGTAAGCTAATGTACAGAAAGAATTTAAACGAATAAACTTGAAGGACTGAAAGGTAAATGGAGAGGGAGTTTTCCTCATACATTTAAAAAAAAAGTTCTTTAATTTGTAAGAATTCCCACATAATGTTAAACAAAGTGAGCCTCAATTGCTGAAGCGTTGTGTATAAGCATCTATTATTTTTTCATATTAAATTACTAAAGTTTTTCTACGTTATCGTCTACTATTGAAGCAAGAGATTAACTACTATTAATAAGCAATATGTATAACAGTAGTGAGTTTTAGATAATATTAAGCCTAACAGCATTATACTCTTGATGCAAATAAGCTATGGATAAAAATAGATCTAACACCTCGTAGTAAGTTGGTTGATATATTACACGACATATCTTAGCATTGAAAATTCTAACAATACTATATTGTACCATTAGGGCACATGCAACAAAACCAATTCCCACTATCAATTATTTCTCGCTATATTCACTCATGACACGTTGTTACGAGGTGTTTGATATATTACATGCCATATCATAGCATTGAAAGTTCCAATGGCACCATATGGTACCACATGGCACCATTAGGGCACGTGCTACTAAACAATAACCATTATCATTATTTACTCGTTACATTCACTCATGGCACGTTGTTACGAGTTGTTTGATATATTACACGCCATATCTTAGCATTGAAAGTTCCAAAGGTACCATATAGTATCATATGGCACCATTAGGGCACCTGCTACTAAACAATAACCATTATCATTATTTACTCGTTATATTCACTCTTGGCACGTTGTTACCCGTTGTTTGATATATTACATGTGAAAAATATTAGCATTGAAAGTTCCAATGGTACCATATGGTATCATATGACACCATTAGGGCACGTGCTACTAATCCAATAACCATTATCATTATTTACTCGTTATATTCACTCATGGCACGTTGTTACGAGTTGTTTGATATATTACGGCCATATCTTAGTATTGAAAGTTCCAAAGTATCTTCTTCTCTCCTTAGATACTTCTGAGGTGGCCTTTAGTTTGATTCAAATCATTAGGGAACTCGACCTATCATGAAACCGGTTTATTGCGGCTTAGTTCGATATGCAGTTAGCAAATATCCATACCCTCAGCGGATCGGAAGCCGCGACCCGCTGTGTCGAGAGCGATAAGGTCTCCGCTTCAGTGCTGCTCTCGGCCACTGAGCCGGGCTATATACAAGATTAGCCGAAATTATGTTAACAATTAAAAGGTTGAGACCATTTATTCACAAAATACATCATATGTACGGACAGTGTTAAATGTTCGCCATACCATTCAACATACAAATACAGCAAGCAACCGTTCCATTTAATATCAGTACCAATAACAGTCCGGACACTCATTTCCTTAGTTTACATTCTCTCCTTATGGTCATTGATATCACGAATATTTTAAAAAATACATGCTCACTCTCACCATATTCCATACACAGAAATCACAAGGCTTTAAATCAGAAGAATGTATAAGTCACGGCAATGATCCATCGCAACCAAATGGGAACATGAGTCGAGATTGTGTCGTTGGAATCTTTCAGGGTAGAGCAGGTTTCTTTACATTAAATATTCAATTTACATAGTCCATTTTGCTCTTGGCATTTACGCAGTCTCATCCTCTCGTCATTACCGATCGAAAGGACCCCATCTTGCGTTAACTTAATGTATCTCCTCCCTCGTTGTCGGCTAAGATTACAAATCCGTCGTAATCGACGGGAGTGAGGTCTGGAGACCTAGGGAGCCAGGCTACGAGTACAAGTCCGTCGCAGGGGAAAGATACGATAGACGACTTCTTTCGGGATCCTCGCATAATGTGGGACAGTCAACCTACCAAAACCACATGCCGATCATGCCGATCTTTCGAAGAGTTCATTCAGCACGTTTTACAGAATGTCGACATAAATTACACCGTTAAGGTTATCCTAGAAGATTACGGACTCCCAATAATGCCACACCTGAAAGTCGTCTACCTCACGGAGCCAAAGAGGATTCGCCTGAGCCCATTAATGTACGAGTTACAGTTAATAAACCCAAATGCGTGGATTTACAGTTTCGTGCACACTTTTTGCCAAACATTCATGATTTTCACCAAAAGTTACCCAAATGGGTGGATTTACACTTTCGTACACACTTTTTGCCAAAAGTTCATGATTTTCACCATAACGAGGCAAAGGATATTTGTCACCTAATGAAATCGAAAGAGTTCTTGTCACGTGGATTAGCAGAGTGATTATGACAAGAGACAGAGAACGATAAAATAGAGAGAAATAAGTCTTTTTATTTCTGATTGAAAGGAATAATTATTAAATTTCAATAATGAAACAAAAGTCATTAAAGTCAATAACGTCAGTAAAGTATTTGCAGGGACGTAAATTGGAAGTTGTTGCTGGGTAATTTGATCCTGATCATCAATTGCAAGTAATGGACTTCATTACTTGAAAAGTAATTGGATAGTTCATCCGAAGATACACGCCGCCCTGAAGTCGAATTCTGTGACGTAGGTACGGTGAGAGGCTGAAGACCGATGTCCTCGCTGAGTCACACAGTATGAGAAGGCTACAGTTGCTCGACGAGAAAGTTGAAGCTGTACTACCCAAGAGGACCACCACACGGTATGCGAAGGCAATCCCCTTGCAAGTAGACCAAAAGCAAAAGAAAGTGATTATGGAGAACACAAGGCGCTGAACAAAAACACTAATGCTCTTCTGGCGGCACTAATACGATGAGAATCAGAAGAAACAGACTTTTCAATAAAGAGCCATTTAATATCACAATTTCGCAATAATCTCACACACTTGTTCGAGATAGACACTTTGGGTCGACTTATCATAAATTTATAATTACACACAACACTGCACACTAAATAAATCACAGTGCGATGGGTCGGTACTGACTTTTTAAATCCATGGCACTCGTACTGTTTTCAAAACACATAACTCACTTGATACTTAGGTATACAGGGTATAAATGGACGACGTTTCACAAAATTAAGGATATGTAGAGGATGAAACTCTGAGCAAAAAAGTCTAGTCGTGTTTTTCGATCTGAGGCTTAAAATGTTATAGCGCTTTAAAGTTTCGTGACGTCACTTCCGGAAATCTATCTTGGTACAGACGCTGAGCAATTTTTAACTTAGCGCTAACTTTTTAACGGAGCCACAGGTCGAAAAACGCGAC
>JAHWFO010025632.1:95235-141851 GCA_023313115.1 Rhysida immarginata
TATATGAATGTACGTGTGGGGTCCCGCGTAGCATTTGTACTTGCCTTAAAAAACGACGTCGTTGTGCGATAACATCCATCCGCTCGATGTAAAATTGACGGTGATTGATTTTGCCGTACTTCATAGGCAATTTATCATGCATAATGGTGGCGAAGGACGTTCTCGATCCGACGTAGTCAGTCTTTTTTCTAAATTTCTGGTACACATTTTTCAGAGTAGGATAATTACCTTCTGAGTGTATTTCGGATACACATGCTCGTGCAATCGAGAGGTCAAAGTCATCCAGATTCGTTGTTCGAGATTCTCTGGGCCTTTTCTTTCCAGGAGTCTAAAAGCAAGGAGAGGGGGTGGTAGCTTCGCATGAAGACGCTTCGTTTCCTTCTTGAACAATTGTTCGAACGCAAGAAAAAGAAACTTGCGTTGCCTTGGAAGTTTCTTCTATCAAGGCAAATGAGCTTTCAAAACACTGTTTTCCTTTAAAGTAGCAAAATACGTTCCACACAATCTCCCTAGCCTGGCTGTGAATAGTTTTTCCTTGTTTGGCTGAAGAGCTGTTGCACGGCGACGCCATTACAAATTGACTTGGGTAGCCGCTGAAGGAGAGATCCCACAAAGCATTGCGGGTGAATGAGTAGTCGATATCAGACCGGAAACACACCCTGTTTTTCTCTTGTTGGACGAAGTATAATCACAGTCATGTCGCCAACCTCTCCACATTTTTTCTGTCTTTCTTTCCTATTACTTAGCGCTCCATCCTTTGGACTTCGCTTCTCTTCCGTCGTCTGCTTTCGCTCTCTCTCTTTTCTGTGCCTGCCTCCTCTCACACGAACTGGGATTTGAGATGTTTTTAAATTAACGCCTCCCAAATCTTGTGACAGCTTGCTTAATACGAGAGTAATCACACTTATTTATTCTATTCGCTATGTAGTACGTAAAATAGATAGTATAGATCGAACGACTAGCATCTCGGTGTCAAAGGGGTCATGTATGTCAATGCAGCTAATAATCCGTTGGGTCACCTCTAGCATGAATCCCTTGCTGACACGGCAAGGCATCACATGGAATAATGTTTTAATGGTGTCCTGGAGGACGCTATACCTGTCGTTTCACCAAATTCCAGACATTTTATACAGGATGTTTTGGAAAGGATGTCGTGAGATACATAGCAATGTTCTGCAACTTACAATAAACACAAGTTTCCTCTTACGTTTTGTCGAAATTGCATTCCTTAAAGGAGTAATCAGCTCGTGAAATTTCGTTAAACTCCGCCATAACGTAAAAAAAAGCGCATGGAAAAAAGTAAACATCACCACGTGTTCCATCAGTAGGTTTCTACGAACTACTTGTGCACTTATGTGTTGGCTCTAAACTCAACCACTCTCCAGGAAAGCAAAATTAGGCTAATGGAAACTGCGTGATTGGAAACATACTTCAATTAAACATGCTTTTTTCAATTTTCCCTCGATTTTAAAACAAAGAAATCTTGCGTTAATAAAATCGCGTCATTGACCACTTTACGTACAAATCAATGAAGGAGCAACACGTGCGCCGTCGCAATGACCTCCATGTAATCCACTGTCAGTTCCTCTTCGACTCCGTCCGGGCTACGATGCCTAATCGGACCTCTTCGCTTCGGGAAACTTCTATCTGAAGAAGAAATTGTAAAACAGAGTTAATATAAATGCGAGTTTTTGCCTGTGTTTGCCGGGATGTCACCGCTTTAGCACGAGCATCGTTCCCCACCATTCTTCAGGGTGCCGCCACATTCAAACTGTATCGTCGAACTGGAACCGCGATTTATCTGAGCTTGTTCTACTGTTACAGTGTCCAGTTCACCCCGCTCTTTGCACCTACCCGACGAGCTGCATTGTTTGCTCTTGTGATATTTGGTTTGTGTGCTGCACCTCTTGCCTGGACCTAAAGAGTATTTTAGTCCAGTATTTCACAATTTTAGCCTGTTTGTGCGTATCGCCCTATTTAATGCCTTTCTGCTCCTTTTCCTAATTCGGCCTTGATGTTTTCCTACACAGTTAATGCCAAAGTATTGCCATTTGCATATCATATAACTAATGGTTGATTTTGGATGGCCTACCTAAGTAGCGGTGGGAAGCACTGACATACCGGCTATGTGACAACCCTCAATGACACCTCTCTCAAAAATCACTTAATTCCCGTCGTGTTGTGATGCTGCCTCTATTCCAGTTCTACGATCATCCAATGCGTTTTATTTATTTAAATCAGGGCCATCCTCTAATTTGCATTCACAAACTTACTCATTCTAAAATGACAGGGGTATCCGGACAATTACGAAGGTTATTTTGTAAGTTTTAGCCAGAAACGCTGCACCATCTTTTAGCAGTTTTTGAAGTATTCTTCCTCGGCTTCTATACAAAGTTTCATCCTCCTGAACAGTCGGACACGCATTTCCTCCAGGTGAGCAGTGGCTCAAAAATGTAGTCGTTGTATGCTAATAGGACGTCGTCATCACTGTCGAAATGAAACCACCTAATTGGTGGGAAACAAGAAGTCGCAAGATGACAAATCTGGGGAATAGAAGGTGTCAACATACTGATCCGATTTTCACAAAAAACTCAGTTGTCCTGGCGGAGGTACGTGCTGGGGCGTTGTCAAGATGCCACAATAAACCCCTTGTTCAGATCTTCGGACGCTTCTCTTTTCATTTTTCTAGCGTTTTTGGCACGCAGTATGTGAAATATCACTCTGATGTAACCCTCAATTTGTTTTCAAGCACAACAGTGTACACATGGCCAGTGTAACAGAAGAAAGTTGCACCATCAGTCATTCGAGAGCGTTTGCATTTTTGTGGTGGTCTTTGCCCTTTGGGCCAATTGCACCACTGCGTACATGAAAACGTTACGCTACTTATGTGTCCTTTGGGCCTGGTAGAGCAGTTATCTAGTCCATAGTGGCGCAAATTGGTTAGCGCGTCGGCGGCATGAGCCCAAGTTTCCTGGTTCGATTCCAGGTTGTGGAATTTTCTTTCCTATTTTTCATCAATAATTTAATAAATGAGACAGTGGTCATTTTATTAATACCCCACATCATTCTTAAATAAGATTATCTTGAACGTCTAGATACACTTCCGACTTTACGTTTAATAGCTAAACCAAGGGCCCTAGTCTCATCCCACAGTTTTCCAAAATTTGCCATAGGAATCGCATCGCATTTGGAATACCTCGTTTTTGTGCAGAACTGGTTTGAACAAGGCCCACTTTTCTGAACCATAACAGGACGTCTAGCAAGTCTAGGGTCCAAAAGAGACGAATCTTGGGCTTCAAGGAGATGTCGATCATCTTCCATAAGCACAATTTGAAGAAGGATGCTGCTGCTTCAGCTGCTTGTTCAATTCCGCTGTGCATGAGAGGTTCTTCTGCTTAGTAGCGATCTTAGACATTTGAAATCCTGCACCTGCTTGATCTAGATATATTCGAGGTGGCCTGCAACCCGTCAGTTGCTAATCTCTTCTCTGCAGTAATTATCAAGCTGTACAATGCTAAAGAGGTAAATTTTAAGTTCGTCGTTTTCCCCCATAATCCGGCAATCTTCCTAATCCGACAGTGCTTTGGTCATATATTCCGGAAGTTATCTGAAATTTGCTAATGGTCGAATAGAATGTATATTAACAGTACTTTATTTTTTGTATAATATCTCGAAGTTTCTACATTAAATAGCCTATAATTCATCTTTCCAAAGTTTTATCAAGTTTCGGATATCAGTGAACAAAAAAATTATTTTATATCAAATAATAATTTTCATTATTTATAACTATATATAAAATTATTTTTTGCAGTTTTATAGGCGTTTGCTCAAATCATTTGTCTCCTTTAGTAAAACTGTTATAAATGTTTGATGAATCCCTTTAATTATTAAAATGATTCATATAAACAAAGAAATAGAAGATGGAATTTCATAATGTATCTTTTTTCAATGAAATTTAGTAAGTATTTGGTCTTACAGAAATGTAGGTATGTCAAACTTTGACGAAATTATAATTATAAGTTGGAATAAAGCCAAAACATGTTAGATGTATCATAGTTCGTTTCAACGAGATAATTTAATGCAAATGACCAAGAAAGCCTAGCAATTTCTATATATATAAAGAATACTCTGGGAAATTAATGAAATAAGAAATCTTTTGAATATGACCAGTTTTCCAAAGGAAAAGGAGAACTGTTTCTATCGTCGAAGCAAACACGCAAAGTTGAATCGTTAAGACTGTCCGCCTATTGGCGGGGGTCAGAGGTGAGTGGGCGTTATCCACGGCTCGAGTGCAGCCGTCGCCTTCGTCCGGTGCAACCGCATCATCTTCAGGGAAAACTTAAACGCTGCGGTGACAATCTGTGACGCGACGACGTTCGTTCGAGTGGAAAAAATTATTTAAGTTTTCCTTGATGGCATATTTCATTGCTACTGATTTCCTCTTCGTACAGGAGGAACATCTCCAGACACCAATTTAAAAGAGGGAAACTTCCTAATTTCCAGCAGCTAAATAAAATTCAAAATAAGACGCCGCTTTTATTATTCAGAACTCTCACCAAAATAATGACTTAAGTATAGAGCGTTACATTTGTTGTCGCTTTTAAGTGAACAATAAATGTAAACCAAAGAGAGAGAAAAGAAGTTTTATACCGAAAATGCGTTTTACAGATCCAATATAAAGAGTGATCCGAAAGTATAAAAAAAAAACTTTTAAGCTCAATAATTCGCACACGATTCTCAGATATAAAGATTCTGTTTGCACAGGGACGATTGAAATGAAATCATATTTTTTCCAGTATAAAAAAATGCTAAATTGTTCGGGGTTTTTGTTCGGTTTCTAAATAGGGATTTAGAAGATAGATGCACTGAAAGTGTGGTATCTTTAAATACAAAGAAAACGCAAAAAACAAAAATTGTTCCTAAAATTACAACATAGAAATCAATGTTTTTATTTGAATATAACACTTTTACAGAATATACTTTTATTAACTGCCACGCGTTTCATAATTACATCATCATCACGAGCTTATACCTTTATGTATCAAGTTCCAATCTTAATTTATCTTTAGCAACACTAGACCCATAATGGATTGCATAGATATTATTCAACAGAATTTGACTTACAATAAAAATTTGACGAAAGAACTGCAAGGAATATTTAAAATTACGATTTGATTTTGGCCTATAGGAACCCAAATTCCCTTGAGTTCCGCTTGGGCAACCGAAAAATCAAGACTCCTCCAATATTACAGTCCGAAATATATGACATTCAATATAATAATTATGAATTAGTCTATTGAGGTAGATCCAAACGTAGCGTGGAAGGCAGATATTAGGAACCTTGAGCCCATAAAAGATTTGGGCGCCCAGAAAAATCGGCAGTGGCAAAACATCTTTCAGCAGGCCATGGCATCAACAGGGAAAATGTTAAGCTTCTACGAAGAGTGGACAAGAAATACCTACTGGATGGGTTTGACTTTAGAAATCAGAAAAAAGACCCGAATTTACAACTTAACGGAGACCATGGACTAATTACGTATTCCAGGCTTTTAGATTCAATCACAAATTAACTTTATTTTTTGGTTTTTCTTACTTTTTAATTTTTACTTTTTTTCATAGAATTTTCTTTCCTTGTTTTCGATGTAGCTTTTTTATTCTGTTGTTTGCAGTTGGCTTTCCCTATTAGCCTCGTACTCTGATTGGCTGTTTTTCATTATATACATTATACTGCCTGTCGTCTCTTTATATTTGCTTCTAAAAATCGAGAGTCATGATAATTCCTAGGTAGCCGGTAATTTGAATCACTCTCTAGCCTTTAGGAGTCACTTACGGTTTAGTAGACCCCGACATGTCCTGGAAGTCAATTTCGACGATATCAACATTGGCGTCTTCCCCGACTTCTGGATCTCCTAAACCGCAGATGGGTCATAATTACGTCACTCCACAATCTTATCCCTCGCCCTACTAGGTAAGAACCCTATTCTCAGGATGACTCAAGAGGACCACCAGGTTTCTCCTCAATCTCAGTGTCCTATGAATTCTCCTGCTTACTCTTTGGGCGAGTGTCCTATGAAAGCCCGGCTCTCGGACCGCTCGTGACTTTTTTCACTTCACTGCTCGATTGTCGATTGTCTTTATATTTGCATTTGTATTTCCTTTAGCATTTACTCTGGATAGATGAGCTTAGTGAAAGCGCTGCTTTCGTTCACTCCACTGTTCGATTGTCTTTATACTTATCACACCGAGTGATAGCCACAGGGTAACTGAAATACGAACGGAGGTTTTCCAGAAAGTAAAGAACGATTGGGTGTATCTCAACAAAAAATAAAAGATATCAAAACCAAACTTTATTTGCAACAATACTAAACCTAACACTACTTTTCTACATAATCGCCATTGAGACATTTCTGATAGCGAGACACACGTTTTTCAATGCCGATGACTAATCTGCCGCTAATGACTGAGGCCATGAAGGTTACTGCTTCTTTAAGCGCTTCATTAGGTTGTAATTGTGGTCACACCAGAAACCCCTTCAATGAAAGTCACTAGGCACCATCTAGACTGTAAGGAGGATGGTGAGAGGTCTGCACGCAGCGTAGCGCTTAATCGTAATCGGCTGTAGTCATTGGCGGCAGATGAGTAGTATTATTATTACTAGAAATCCAATCGTCACATGTCGGGTGTCAACCGTACAGGTTGAAGAGTAAAGAAATGAAAGTGGAGCATCAGTGGTTTTCAAAACTTAATATTCTGCCACAATATACTGTTCATCTGCATAAAACATTTTTCAGTTAATTTACAACAATGACTGAGTATTGTCTTAAACCACAACAATCCCTGGCTTCGGACGGAATGTTGTAGCTTTCTTTGTTGGTCACGGACGGACTGATAAGAGAATTATTGCATTATACTCTGTCCGAGGCTAACGAGAAAGACAGGCTCCGGCATTGAAAAGTCACATGACCAAGATGGGTCTATTAACAATGTAACTTTCAATGTTTCCATCTTGTATTTTAACAATTAGTGTTTTATCCTTTGTTGGAAACAATGAAGATTATATTGTTAATAGACCTATCTTGGTCAGGTGACTTTTCAGTGCCGGAGCCTGTATTTCTCGTTAGCCTCGTACTCTGTCCCAATGACGTATATTAAAGATAGACTCCGAATCAATGACGTATATTAAAGATACACTCCGAATCCCATTGTTAACAACTGCAAAAAGTGAAGCAAATTGAGCCATGATAGTTCTGGGCAGGAGTGAGCCGTGGAGTAATTAGCTGTCTGGCTGTTTTGTTTTTGAAGATTTTGGGCCAGAGGAATAATTAATTCAAAACCATTCCTCAAAGTTAAACTGCGTACAACTGTACAAATAGACAAGAACAAGGTCCAGGTATCATTTTCCACAAAAATAAATCAAAAATACGTAACTAAAATGAAAATACGTAACTGAAAGACAATCGAAACGAAATTGAAACCATGATCGAAAAATTGTTTATAATATTTAATAAAACACTTCAAATACAAAGTAAACGAAAAGATAAAGTTATCACTCCGTGATCGGCGTGTGAAAGAATTATTAATCAGCTACTCTCGTGTTTAGCCATGTGTTTTGCATCAACTTCACTCACTTTCGGCCATGACAGTTCTGGGCATGGAGCTTTCCAATTTGCTTCAAGTTACAACAATAGAATTCGGAGTCTATCTTTAATATACGTCATTGCTCCGAATCCTATTGTTAACAGCGGCAAAAAGTGAAGCAAATTGAGCCATGATAGTTCAGGGCAGGAGTGAGCCGTGGAGTAATTAGCTGTCTGGCTGCTTTTTTTAAAAAAATATTGGGCTTGAGGAATAATTAATTCAAAACCATTCCTCAAAGTTAAATTGCACAAACAGACAAGAAAAAGTATCAGGAATCATTTTCCACAAAAATAAATCAAAAATACGTAACTAAAATGAAAATACGTAACTGAAAGACAATCGAAACGAAATTGTAATTGAAACCATGATCGAAAAATTGTTTATAAAATATAATGATAAAATACTTCAAATACAAAGTAAACGAAAAGATAAACTTATCACTCCGTGATCGGCGTGTGAAAGAATTATTAATCAGCTACTCTTGTGTTTAGCATGTGTTTTGCATCATCTTCACCCACTTTCGGCCACGACAGTTCTGGGCATGGAGCCAACACCTCCTAAAGAGAAAGCCTCTGCACGGAAACCGTCATACATTGTTACATCATCATAGTAGTGCAAATTCAGGGCTTATTATTGGTAGAAATACGAATAACAATGCACTACTATGATGATGTAACAATGTATGACGTTTTCGTGCACAGGCTTTCTCTTTAGGAGGTGTTGATGGACCTTCCCAATTTGCTTCAAGTTACAACAATAGGATTCGGAGTCTATCTTTAATATACGTCATTGCTCTGTCCAATGAAAGAACAACAGAGCGTGTCCAGTTAAATTTCCAATTTCAATTGTTAAACATTGTTAATTTTACTTAGCAACAATGTCTAACAATTGAAATCGGAAATTTAATTACACACACCCATTTTTTCTTTCGTTGAACAGAGTATAGATTATTATTATTATTATTATTATTATTATTATTATTATTATTTTATTAGACTCCAAAAAGAAGTGTAAAACACAAAATACAAGTGAATGATAAAAGTAGGGAAGGCCTTACCAATAAAAAGTTAAAAATCACATTGTTCTAATATCGAATAAAAATGATGACAATAATTGATACAACTTTAGCTAGAAAAAGAAAATAACTTATTTCTAACTTGTATCGGTAAATTATTCCATGTGGATAAAATGTTAAAAGGGAAACATTTATTTAAGAAGGGAGGTATAACAAAGAGTGGATGAATTTGATTGCGAACCACTAACCTATATTGCGGACCAGTAAAACACTAATCTTAACGAAATCGCTATTGAGAAGCGCCATCCACTGACCTGCCATCTGGTGTTTTTTGTAGAAGCTGAGAAAGGGTGATCACGCAGCGTATGCAACCATATGCCTATAAATGAATGAAACTTCATACGGAGTAGTGTTTTCCCCGATGAATGAAATATCGATATTTACAAATATTCAATGTATAATTTTCCGAAAATTCGAACATTTACCACCCTTTCATCCACCATGTTGTCGGTTAGTGACGACATCTATAGGCCGCGGCGTTTCTCAATGCGTTGAACGTCGAAGTGTCGCTGCTAATTCTTTTAATTGTCTTAATTTCAAATAACTGGAGAGATCTGCAATTTTAATTTTTCACAAAAAAGGGGAACGGAGCATCGATGGTCAAGACTGAACAAAATTCGAAATGGTTTATTAAAAGCAACAATAAGTCTTTTTATCAAAGGACTACTTAAGTTTCCCCATATTTTACTCCGAATAGTATTATTAGCAATAAGGACTGAATAAAAAATGTTTTCTTTTTTTGTTCTATGGATAAGAGATTTCTAATCTTACTAAACACAAGTTGTAATCTTAATAATTTAGAGATCAACATTTCAATACGAGTTAAAAAAAAAAAAAGTCAGGGTTAGATCAATCCAAAGCCCCAAAATACATATGGCTTGCCTTAAGCGCCCTCCCAAATTTTTGAATTTGTGTTTTCATTAAATTAAGGTTTAGGTTTTGTTTTTTACATTGCGTCATAATTGTATCGACGTAAGAATTTATACAGGGTGGATACAAAAATGAGCCCCCCCCCCCCGGTTTATGTGGGGAAGCGGAGCAGATATGTCAATTTTGATGAATCCAATTTATGGTGACCTATCCCATGGTGCACTTTCAATCATCCTAAATATACAAATTAGGAAACATTAAAATTCTATCTTAAAAACCGTAACAGATACACGGAAAATTCCAGTTGAAGACTTGTTCAGCATGGAATTCCGAGCAAAACAAAAAAATTCCAAACTCCGATGAACGGATCACCAATAATCACATGTTGAATTTATTAGCTACCTCCCTATGACTTCACAAAGACACCTGAATGTTCAACATGCATATCAAGAAATTACCAAAAATTACCATAGTAACATTCACTTTCATCGGAAAAGCAAATAAAAGACCTGTGTCAGCATACAGAAGACAGAACAATTCCAGGATGGCAAGTTAAACTGTTCCTGAAATGGTCTACATGATCTTCTGTATTGGATTGTTGGTAATCGGTTCATCGGATTTTGGAAGCTTCTTTTTTGTTTTGTTCGAAATTCCATGCTGAACAAGTCTTCAATTGGAATTTTTCGTGTATTTTTTACGGTTTTTAAGATAGGATTTGAATTTGTCCTAATTTGCATATTTGGGATGACGAAAATGCACCATGGGATAGGTACCCACAACTTCCTATTCGTTGGATTCATCAAAATCGACATATCTGCTTCGGTTACAAAAATAAAAGGGAGGGGGGCTCATTTTTGTATCCACCCTGCATAAAATCAGTAACATGGCTACTAAACGGTTCTTCAGTATATACCAAGACGAAATCATCCAAATAAGTGTTTAAAGTTCGATTTAAACTTAATTTATACATTGGGAATATGTAAAATGAAAAAAGAACACTTGAGCTACAGCTACCTTGTCTTATACCATTCATCAATTTTACTTCAGTTTGGGGTGATTGTAAAAGATAAGCTGAACGAGATTGAAGATAAGAATATAAAAGACGTAGTATAGCATCGGCATTGAAAATCTTTGGTCTCGTTATGACAAGTGCGATTATGTAGAAAAGTAGTGTTAGGTTTCGTATTGTTGCAAATAAAGGTTTAATTTAATTTTTTTTTTCAGATACACACAATCGTTCTTTATTTTCTGGACGGCCCTCGTTTATGTGTTGATTATATTAAAAAAGTTTGTAGACAAGAGGTATTATTTTTATACTTATCATCAATCTTATTTTCTTATCCCATATTGTGGATAACCGCTTGGGATCGTCAGGCTACTCGTGTATTTCCTCAGGTGCTTGTTGAGGAAGGGTGAGTTCAGAGGAAGTACGGCTTCCATATCACTCTATTACATGTACACTTCAGTGCTCGTTTGTTGATTGTCTTTATACTTACAACACTGAATGATGGTCACAGGGTGAATGAAATACGTATGTGTTGAACATATTCAAAAAACTTTTTTATGGACAAGAGGTGTTATTCTTTTCATCATCATATGCGTATGCCTCTAAAAATAGATTCTTCTCCCAATTTTATGATCTCATTTTAATATTCTTCATATTTATGTGTTTTTCTAGTGCCTCCTAAAAGACCTACAATCTCAGGAGAAAAGGGCTTAGAACTAATGTCCGTAATTGGACCCTATAACGAAGGTACTACTCTGTTCCTGGCATGTGAATCAGTCGGAGGTGAGTGAAACAACTGTCCAAACTTAAAATAAATCTAAAGTTCTTTCTTTCTTTTATACATTACATAAATTGCTTATACTTTTTATAAGCATTAGGTAAAGGACTTTTCTTGAGATTTCTGTTGTATAGAACATAGACAGCTAAATACTGAAAGGAAGATGCCAGCTACGTCTCTATTATTACTGACTGGACTTACATAAATATCAAATCATTCGTTTCTCAGTATTTCTATTGAAAATAGGGTGTAAATTCAGAATGATCCTCTAACTATAATTTTTTTTTTAATTTTTGGATTTAAGAAAGAGAAGACCTGAATTTTGTTGCTCGTGCTAAGCCTCTTGCAACGTGAACATATCGGAACTTTATTCCGTAAAGCTTTTTTAACCCTTTTTTGTCTTTATAAATGTAGAATATACAATATTTAATAGCAATTATTTATTGCTGTCCTTCCAATTTTAGGGTATATTCGTGTCCAATTAAATTTCCAGTTTCATTTGTGACACAGTTAAGTTTGATTTGCAATAATATCTAAAAATTGAAAGTTTAACTGGACACGTCTAGTTCAATTTTCGTTGTAAAGAGTATAGAACTTAAGAGAACAGAAACTTTAACTATAGTGCGTCTAAAAAGTCGCATGCCATATGAAAAGTTTATGAATGTTGGCTTTATGTTCACACGGTATAGTGGAAATTCGTCTGCAGCTTCTCGAGATGTTCTGTGGTGATCTCCACAAAGAAGTATCAAGCTCTACACGTTGTTCCGGTGTCAGCATTATTCCTGTACTTCACTATTTCACCTACAAAATCACCGCAACCAATTAATCCCTTTGGCAAGCGACTTTTGAGACACACGGTGTAGATTTTTTTCGACTGCACCTCGACTTCATCGTTAAGAAGCAGCAGTTCTTCGACGAAGTTCGGGATTTGAATTCAAGCTCGTTTTTACCGACTTCAAAAAAGGAGGGCCTCTGTTTGACCCGTATATATCCGTATGCATGTATGTTCGCGATTTTCTCAAAAACTACTGATCCGATTTGGATGGGGTTTTCACTATTCTACTGAAAAATTTTCTGGGAATGTTTTTGACCCATGAAGTCGGTTCATTTTTGCTAAAAAAGTTCTTTTAAATCCTATAGGCAAACTTTATTGAAGCTCACGGATTACAAAAGTGTTTCTCAGTTTTTATTGCTTGTTGGGAGTCAGAGATCGAATGTTAGTCAAGATATAAATTTCAATCCAAGACATAAAAAACACATCAAAACGGGATTATGTCAAGGATGACCAACCATGGAACTAAAACCAACGCATGAAAATCACCATGCGAACTGATTGGATATCATAAATCAACTACGGGGAACGCTTTATTTCCCACGCCACTATGTTAAAAGCGTCGACAATAGTTCATGAGTTCATCAAAGGTGTTCGAAAATTCCGCCTGTTAAATCAGTCATTCTAAAGTTGTTAAAAAGAAGATGGCGTCGCTTCTTCGGACGAATCTTTGAGAAATATGTGTAAAATATATAAGTATGATCTCATAGATGCTAATTATATTGAAACTTCAACTGGGTTGCTATCTCCCTTTATTAAGACCCCTTTCCTCTTCTTTTAAATTTATCTTAGTTTAGTTTCCCCTTGTTTTTTCTCCAGTAGTTACGGGCTTTACTACTATCCGCTTCCCACGAAAGTGCTCACTGTGCGCGCTGCAGCCGTGGATGCGTCCACAGCACTGACAGGGAACACGAATACGAAAATGCATGGAGGGTAGGCAGGGAAAGCAGCATCTGGAGTCTGATGTTAACTTGCACGTGGTTAAGGTTCTCCCCCTATCACTGCTGTGGATGCATCCACGACTGCAGCGCGCGCAGTGAGCACTTTCAACAACGCAGGGGCATTTTCGTGGGAAACGGACAGTACAGCAGAAAACTCAATTATCCGAACTAATTGCCACCAAGTGCGATCCGCATAATCCGATGATAAAACCAGATAATTATATTAAAACCAGATTATAATCTATGGCATAATCTACGTAATAAACATAACGCCTTTTGGCAAGTCTCTTTTACTAGCTTCTCTACTCGTAAGACAACATAATTTACTTGAATCACCTTACCACGAGGAGTTCGAAATAGATCCATTTTAATGAGCATAATAATAATTTCCAGGTTATTTTCTGAAAAAGATCCATTTTCTCTTATTTTTTTCGACTTTGGTCAATAATCGTTAAAGATTACTTTTCAGATAATTTTCAATAGAGAAAACTTAATTTAAATAAATGGTTCACAAAACTTATTATTTGTCCTTAAAAAAATATAGTGATTCTCTGACCAGTGAGAAGGTATACTTCAGTATTGTCTGAGAGCTTGTTTTTTTAAACATGCTCTACACTTATAGGGTGTCTCACAATGGACGCCCTGATTTTAAGAGTACATATCTCGGAAACAGAGATCGATAGAAGAATGAAGCAAGTGAAATGTTCATTTCGAAAGCCGTAAAAATCTGATAACGAAAATTTCAAATTTTGTTACAAATTAGTTATAAATGTTGGCGACTGGTGTCGCTGTATGTGGAGTACGGAAAATTTCATTCTTCGTTTGCGCCATCTCTGTACTCGAAAGGCTCACATTTTGAATCGATTGTGATGTGATTGCAATGGCTGCATGAAAAAGACAGTTTATAGCCGATTTCTCGGACTCCGAACTGCGACTACAGCGAACAGCTTCACCTGGCGGCAACATTTGTAACTAATTTGTATCTAAATTTGAAACTTCCTTATCAAATTTTTACGGCTTTCGAAAAACACATACCATTTGTTTCATTTTTCGATCGATCTCCATTTCCGAGATATTTAATCTTAAAACCAGGGAGTCCTTTGTGGGACACCCTATATCAGCCAACGTCTGTCCTGAATAATGTTAATTTTATAACATGACAATAATACAACTCTTTTTTTTTTTTTTTTTTTTTTTCGACATTTATAACCAATAATTTGTGCAACTCGTACAATAGTGTTATCAAAGCAGGACTAATGAACATCGCAGGTGATGTTCGAAACGGCGCATCATCTTATGTTTAATAAACTATTAAAGGCGGATCTATATAAGTATAATTACTACATTTTGAACTTCTCCCCAATTTTTATTTACCCAAAACTCCGAGGAAAAGCATCGGAATTTTAGGCGTTTGGCATCATTATTTTCAAAAACAATGAAATTATAGAATGGCTCTAGGAAATCACTGTATTTTTAGCAATCTGCAATTTGTGGAATAAACTGTTGCGTCGTAATTTAATAACATCCACAGTTGGTATTAAACGCATTAGGACTAGAACATCCTTCATATATTTGAGAAATGCAGATCGAGAGATGTGAGATAAATCAAAATGGTTATTTACTGTTATAGCGTTATATTGTAGCTACGGTTCTTTGTAGCAACTTACTTAATCAACAAAACTTATTTTGCATTTGTTATAAGTCTGAGGCTCAAATCATCTTACAATATTAAGGAAGTGCTCCGGGGTTGTCCGTTCACGTGCTAGGCTTCACGGTGCTCATTTCGCAATTCAAATGAGCAGAGCCATATCCCTTCCAGCGAAGACGCTCGCCGGGCAAATAAAAGAAGAGGCGATCATTCCAACGACGCCGGGAAAATTTCAAATGTCTTTGAGTACCACTTACTCACCGGAGCCTAGCAGTGGTGATCCCACCAGACGTCCAAATGGAATAATACGACTTGCCATAAGATATCCCTGCCTCTACTCTAATTCCGCCGCCGAATTTGTGAGATGTTTCAATTCAAGTATCCAGTTACTTTTTATATGTTTAATCATCCGAAACTTTACTCAGGGTCGTCCACATCGGTTTCTGAAGTCTCGCCGCTGTTAAAAATGATGCTTGTTTTATTTTGTAATTACTAATGGTTGGAGCCCTGATTAAGCGTCGTAGTGTCGACATTCAAAAAACGGTTTTATTCGATTAATCTACACCCAAAAATTCTAATGATAAGTTTACAAATTGAAATTTCACAATTAAAAAAGTAAACGATAGTCAGCGTGTTTCAAGGCCTTCGTACGACTTCCTGCTGATAAATCCCTCGTGAGATTTTGTTCTGTAAAATGGGTTGACGATCAAGTCGTCAGGAATCTTCATGCATTGTAATGCTTTAGTTGTGCTTTAATTATATTTTCTCTTTCGCCTTATCTTACTTTCTACCCATTTCCAATACGGCTGCAGGAATATTCTTTTATCCCATTTACTTAGCCGAATTACGTCAACTCAGGTCTTCTATTCGGAGGCCTTACTGTTTTATATTCGTCGGAACCTAAGATCTCACCAGTAACACAATCGAGCATGTCATCTATCCTGCTTCACGTTAACTTCTTTTGACGTAAATACGTCTTATAAATCGGGATGCCAGTTTGAAAAGTGGAGTGTAACGAAAATAAGATTGATTTTGAAAAGTTATAAAATATAAACCGGGCATAGTTTAGACAAGTTGCGCATATATATAATTAGGGTAACGGTTTACGCATGCGCCCGTATAATCAGTTTTTGTATATTTACAGGTCACAACGAGTAATAGGCATGTTTCTCGGACGTTCGATTCCGGACGACTCATGCTCTTTGAGAGCAGATATTGGACACAAGCGTTAACCGATTTGAGTAAAATAAAATTCATTTTGTGAAGAAAATAGTGAACTATATAAATCACGTTTAAAAATTTTTTAAAAAGTTTACGATGTAACAACTGTGAGACGAAATTACAAAGAATAGTGCAAAAATTAAAAATGTCGAAACATATGTCGATTCTACACAATCGGAATTGCAGGAAACGACAATTAGAGGAAAGAAGAGCTTATGACGATTCTAAAAAGGTGCCACTCACCGGTACCGATTCTGCAGGGAGAGGAAGAAAAGCTAAGAAGGCGGACGACGCCCGGCCTGGTATGACTGCAGGCATTACTGACAGTGATATGAGATCCAGTGATAAGCCCATGGACACCGATGCCTCCGATGAGACTCTCGTTTTCTCCACCGTCGTCGACCGTGCATAGTCGGAAGATTTGTCAGTGCGTGAGTTGTGGAATGCGAGATGGGCGACGAGTAATACTCGCTTCAGGAAGATGTTTATCGACAACGAGTTTGGGCTGGAGTGCTATGTGGGAGATCGTTTGTGCTTCGACAGAGATCTAACGAAGGCAAGCAGCAAGTATGTCGAGGTTTTGTATTCACACTTCTCCGATGGCTTAGACAAGATTGAAAGAGTTTCGACGGTGCGGTACGTGTAAGTAGTCGTTGAGTCGCGGCAAACTACCAACTTTTCCGAAAACCAAAGGCTTCGTTTACCCGACCAAGCCACGTGGGTTACCACGGCTCGATCCGGTGAGTGAGCGCCTGATATCACGGCGACTGCCGTATATGCACGTCTGTTGGTTACGATATAAATTACGTTCTTTTAATTCTTCTCAATATTCCCAGCCTATCGCATTTTTTTATTAATTTATTGTGTTTGTGTTAGATTATTACTATAATATTCCTGGCAACAATCCTATTCGAATACTTCAGCAAACTTATCGATTTCTTTTTGTGTATAGCCTTATTTGATGTATTCCTGCACCACTTCAATTCGTCTTAGGCTCCATTTGCACTATGTGTTCAAAACTGTCTGGACACCTACACTTTTGCACTGCAACCATGATTTCACGAAAATTAATACGGTATTGAACCACCCTTTGCTTATATAGAAGGCCTCTACCCTCAGAGGCTTTTTGGCAAATAGCTTTAGGAATATTTTTTTCGTTCTTCTGGAGGCGTTGAAAAGTTCAATCATAGATGTGGCTTAGCTGTAGCTGTCGTTCCAGTACATGCCACAGATTTTCAGTGGGATTTACATTAAGGTTCTGTGCACGACATTCTATTTTTAAAACTCCTATCTCTCGAAACCAGTCTTGCACATAGCTTGGTTTTTTTGTCTTCCGGATTTGAAACAACAACAACAGCAGCGACAATAAAGAAATAGAAATAAACCACTGGGGCTGTGGTTACAGGAATTAACCAAATGTCAAGGTATGTTGCAGGTGTCGCAGTTGGCCCAATCCATACCATGAAAATGAACCCCCTTAATGCCGTCTTTGAAAACTAATGTCGTAATTTCCAGGGAAATAGTAGTTGCTCAGGCACTGTAGTGGCATTGCGGATTATAGTAGATGTTCCAACTGAAGTCTTCAGTTGTTGCATCGTATTATACGTGCTAACACTTCGCGTTTCAGTGACGTTCCTTCTTGGGGTTTCTACTAGACAATGATGTAATTTACAGTTGAACGGGATATTTGCAGAATGATAGAAATCTTGCACCAAGATGAATATGACCCATTTTTCTGTTTATAAAGGTTTTCAATAAATAACCATGCAAAGACAAGATATTGGAATTACAGGCATTTTATTGTTACAAGTACTTGACCCCATTATTCAGATACTTATCCCAGATACAATACGAATCAGAGGGTCATTTTCTTTCCGATGTATATCGTATTAGATGATCTAATGACAAGCCCATGCGGAGTTTGGTCTGTTCGTCGTGAAGAATATATGGTACCTACTATTCACAAAGTTCATCAAATTCAGAACTTTGTGCAAATTTGCATGTACAGCCCTTACACTTGGTTCCATTTGAGCTGCAATTTGATGGAACGGCATCTTTCTCCTTGGCACGATGTGTTGTCATCAGAGCAAACCTACATACAAAATTTCAGAGCGAATGTAGAAGCGGACGTGTTTCAAAATTCGATTTAAAAGTTTCGTACCATGAATCTCGCATGCATAATCCAAGAGCGAGTTAATAAAACAGTGGTATAAAAATAAATAACGCATCTTAGCGATTTGAAAATGTTGCTAAAATGTGTTGTCATCATGAGAAGACCTTATGCAAAATTTCAGAGCGAATGGATATACGGAAATATTTCAAAATTTGACTGAAAGGTTCCGTCCCATTAATGTCACATACATAGTCCAACAGCGAGTTAATATAAGTGTAAAACGAGGGGTGATCGAAAAGTAATGACGCATATTATTTATTGCTTCGCATCATGCTAAGTTTCGTCAGCGTAAAACGTCATTTTGGATGCAAGAACTTGATTTTTATAATTATAATCCAGTCAAAAATTTTAAGGGTGAGACACTGGACAAAGTGTATGCGAATTGTCACATTGATGTTCTTCTAAGCAATCTGAAATACCATCTACTTTTTTCTGAAAGTAGTGGCAGAGGATCGTTACCATCCATCTATTCTAATTAAACTTGAATATTCAATGCAATTTGTTGCAAATATGGCCTATAATAAATATAACTTTGCAAGAGGAGATTTCCACTCACTATATTTGTATTTGGAAAACTTTGACTGGAATCCTATTTATAATCTCTCTTCAGTTGATGAAATTCTTGAATATATAGTGAGTATTATTAAGATTAGTATCGAATATTTTGTTCCTAAATCGAGCTCGGTGAGAGGTGCGAACTTCTCTGCTAAAAGTAAGAAAAACAATAGTTATCCAGTTTGGTTCTCCAGCGACACAATTAAGATCGGCACTTCATCTAAAAAAATATTGGCACTCACAATATAAGAAATTTGCCGATCCAGCATCCTACGATCAATTTAAGTTATTTAGGACGATGTTCAAACGTTCTTTAAGACTATCATTCAAATCTTACTATACTGCAATCGAGGGCTCAGTAAGCAAAACACCCGAAATGTTTTGGAATATTACTAAAAAACTTTTTCGGAAAAATTCAAAATCGTTGCAACCCCTTTCCCATTCCGAACTCGAAGGCTTGGTAGAAAATTTTGAATTAAATATGGGTAATGACCGTCTTTTGTTTCCCAATCTTCATTGTGGGCATAATCGATGGAAATCAATTGAGACTAAATTTGATATGAGGGCTATTGTTGAATCCATGATTGTCTCCATTGCTAAGAACATCTCGTCCTCCAAAGCGCTGGACTGTTTTGTGATACCTGATTATATTTATAAGGGTTGTTTCGAGGCTCTTAAGACTCCTTTTTGCGTCCTTTTTAATGAATCATTTAGGCAGGGTTTGTACCCTACAGCTTGGAAACTTGTTAGAGTGCGGCCTATTCCAAAAGTCAGATCTCCAAGCGGTCCAGGCGATTATAGACCGATCACGTTGATTAGTTTCCCGGCGAAGGTCCTGAAACTTGTGTTGCGAAATACCTTTCTAGTTTTATTGAACCACATCTTCCTCAAGAACAGCACGGTTTTCGACAAGGTAGATCGACTCAGACTAATTTATCCGTGGCAATGCATTATCTTACTCGCAATTTAGATCAGCAAGGCTTTTGATAGAGTTAATTCTAATCTTCTCCTTCAAAAATTAAATGTGATGGGATGTTCGTCTAATATGCTTAACTGGTTTTCATCACTCCTGTTGAATAGATCTTTTTTCATAAACAATATTATCTGTAAATCAAGGGTTGGGAAAATTTTAAGCGGAGTGCCTCAGGGTTCACCGCTTGGGCCTGTGCTCTTTATTTTGTTTATTGCAGATTTACTTCCCATTGTTTCCTCCGTTAATGAGACTACCAAAGTTTCGGTTCTACTTTACGCAGATGATATAAAAAATTTTTCTTCTGTGTCAGGCTGGTCAGATGTTGGGGAACTTCAGTTAGCTTTGGATAGAATATCTGAATGGTCGCTTCATAATGGATTGGATCTGAATCCAAAAAAATCTTTTTTACTATATTTTCTAGAAAATCTATGAACTTCGTGAACAGCTACATGTTATGTGGTACCCCATTAGAAAGAAGATACGATGCAAGTGATCTTGGAGACAATTTTCAACATAATTTGTCCTTTATTAAACATTTAGAATATTTAACAAGTCAGACATGTCGTAGAATAGGGGTATTAAAAGGTGTGCAATCTTTTTTAGGAATATGAACACCTTTATAACTTTGTATAAATCTGTAATAATCCCTAAAATCGTCTATTGTGCAATCATATGGTATTCCGGCCCTTCTTATGACTTTTCAGTGCTACAACACAAAGTTTCTAGATTCCAGAAATTTCTTTTAACGAAAAGCAATTTCAGGCATTCTTCCAGTATTATTTCGGAGGAGTGCTTTAATCTGTCTCGTGTTCTGTCTATTAGCCTGGAGAATTTGTTTAAAAAGATTTTGAGGGGAAAGGTTTTTGTTCCCAGCATACTCGAGTCTATTCATTTATATGTTCCTAAATGTAATAGACATCGAAAAACACTGTTCAAAACAGATAAATGGCTTACTAAAATTGCTAAGCACAATCCGGCGTATAAATTGTTAAGTATTCTTAGTAATTTTAGCGATCCTGATGCGGATATTTTTATAGATGGTTTTAGGTCTATGTTTTAATATTTTCTTCTATTTTATTTTTTTATGCTGTCTGTGATGTTCTTTGATGGCTCTATTTGTTGCCATTTTTTATATCTTATTTTATTTATTTATTTATTTCTTCTTGTTTTTTTATGATTTTTCACTATCACTTATTTTATGTATGCTTTATGTGTTTAATTGTTTCATTAACCCAGTTTTGGGCGTTTAGCCTGTTGGGGGACAACATTGGGTACCTCTTCCGGTATATCTGGTCTGGGTTTCCCAGTGATGTTGTTACATTATTATTAACAGTGCAGTTATAGGAAGGATTGCTTCTTGCCAGAACAATGACGCCCAGACAAGAGTTCTCGCTACTTTCTCTATCTAATCCTTTAGTTTTGCGATGCTTCTCTGCCATCTAGGTATGGTTAAGGCATAGCCTCTCTATTTATTATCTAGGGTGCTATGGTCAGGCCTACTACGAGGGGAATCAAGAAGTCGGTTCCACGAATTTATTGGTCAAACAAGACGACATTAAGTGTGCATGAGTAGCAGCAGTTCATTACTTATTTGTCTAATAACCACCACCGAAGGCAATACATTTTTCTCACCATGGCACCAATTTGAAAACGCCAGCTGCATAAAACGTCGTCGGCTGTTGGCGTAACCAGTGCCGCACAGCATGTTGTACTTCACGATCAGGCGAGAAGTGCTGGCCAGGAAGAGGTGAAAATCCGAGGGCGCCAGATCTGTATTGTATGGCGGATGGTCCATTATTTCCCAGCCGTACCTTTGATTTCTTCCTTGACCGTCATAGCGACGTGTGGCCTCGCGTTGTCGTGAAGGAGGCGGACATGGTTACTCTTGCTTATCATGCAAGGCATGGCGTATCCTGGTAAGCGTGGCAGTGTAAGATATTGCGTTGATTGTTCAACATGCTATACGGCAGTGGTTACACCGATTTGGATTTGTGTCATGGTAGGAAAAATGTGTTGCCATCGATCGTGGATATATAGAAAAATAAGTAGTGAACCGGGTTACTGCTGCATACCTAATGTCGTCTTGTTTGACCAATAAATTGCTGTGAAAAAAAATTCGTGGAACCGACTTATTGATTTGCCCTCGTATTAATACATCACACGCACATCAAAGTTTAGCTGCCCGTAAAAATACCAGTTTGAAAATTTAAGTGAAAGTAAAATATCACAGAGGGTTTAGTGGAAATGCTGGCTTTTATTTTTAGCAGACAAACTTTAGGTGTTAAAATGAATAATTGAAATGACGTCCTCTTTCGCTTATTGAAAAGCGTTTTCGTTTTATCAGATTTCGTGAGAACTCTGCGAAGCATGGCAGTACTGATGTTAGAAATGGCTGTTGTGATGTTCGTTTTCAGCTCGTAGTTGTGTGTGGACTATTCACATAAACCACATTTTTCAGATATTCCCATCGGAAGAAATCAAGGGGTGATAAATCTGGCCAGCAAGAGGGCCACAATTCCGGGAAATGATGCGCTGAAAGATAAACTTATAAAAAACACCTAAAGCTTGTCTGGTAAAACGCACACGCTTTTGTATTCGCGAAAAAGGGCGTCATTTCCAACATTTATTGTAACACCTAAAGTTTGCCTGCTAAAAATATATGCCAACATTTCAACTAATCTCTATAGTACTTTACTTTCATTTACATTCTCAAACTGGTACCTTTACGGCTGCTAAACTTTGATGTGTGCGACTTAAACTCGCCCTGTATTTTCTCCTGCTATTGTGAAGTACGCCAATATTTAAGTTAGAAAAATATAGAAATGGGTCGATGGAGTTGTTTTGAACTAGGATGCAGTAATTCAAGGGAAAAATACCTTCCCCTTTAACCTGTCATAGAGTTTCAAGAGATGATTTTATCAGAAAGTAGTGGATTATTAAAGTAAAACAAGATGTAGAAAGTGGTTATGCGAATGAGTTGCAAATATATTCGGACTGATTATCTGCTAATATCCAAAATTTTAGGCTAAAATTATCTAGCTTTTCGCGAATGATTGAGTAAATCTACACTGGGATATTTGGTATGAAGGGCCTCAGATCTTTAAGGAAAGCATTTGCAGAGACCACAGCCAATGAACGAAGCGTTTGCCGATGGTTTGGAAAGTTTAGAAACGCAGATACGGACTTGCAAAACAAGGCTCCTGGTCAGCAAGAACCAAATGTTTTACCCTGCAGGACATCCACAATAAACATTAACGAGAATGAAGTATGAAAATAAACAACTTTACACACAAAATAATGACCTATACTTTGACTCAGCACCATATGAGATTTAACTGAAACAGTCAAGCTTAGGTTTTCTTGAACCAGATCTTGAATTTTTTTTTTTTACATAACGGTCTATAAAGTTTTTGTAAGCTTTATCAGACGCTCTCTGTTTTATTTCTGTAAGCCAATCGATTATAATTATAGGTAAGAGAGATAAACATCAACTCTATCTTGTTTTCGTATTGAACCTCCATCGTGAAAACTTGAGCCGCTTTAGCTGAAGAGCCGTCCCCAACGGTACAGGGTAACAGAAAGGTTCATCATATTTCAAAAATCTATATTTTTTTAAAAAAATGATCTTACAAAGATGTGTGACATTTGAAATGTTGTTTCTAAGTGTTCGATGTGTCCTCCTCCTGCTGCACGGCACACATATCTAACCCGTTTAAATTGTATATTTTGAGCTATGTTGACGATAACCTGCTATTCATGTATCCGACTTGGGCACAATTAGAGGTCAATACTATGGTCCAACATGGCCTACAACTTTGTATCATCAGCGCGACCTTAAGTTTAATGCCCAAAAAAACCAGGACTTTAATTATTGACGGGAAGTCCTCCGATAAGGATATACTTACCTTTTTAGGGTTTGCCTTCGACAATACCCTTTCTTTCTAGACTCTTTGTGAGTCCATCATAGTCTCTCTTAAAGACTTCTTTACCTTATGAAAAAACTCCGCTCCTTTTTATCCAATGCGGAAATGATCATTGTCACCTAAGCCAAGGTTTTTTCATACCTAGAGTATACTGCTATAGCGTGGGCTATTGTGTCCAATCACAAGATAGCTTATAGGAAAGGAGGCACAAAAACACGGTCTTTTTCGTATCCCCACAAGAAAAACATCACAAACAGTGAGGTTTGGGGATCGAGGTGGCTACAAAAAGACTTCGTGTTGTGCCTTCGCCATCTTGGTAGTAACTGAGGGGACCTACCCCTCTAGAGTGTCTTCCAGCTGCACCCTAGAGACTTTACCGGTATTGAACAAAAACTTTACGTTTCCCTCTTTAAAATGGTGTGCGATTCTTTAACCTGCGTGCAACGGTCACCGAGCTATTTGCGATTGAAATGGGATGAACCTTTATGTAACACGGTGTTATAAATTTTGACACGAGAATGCATTTACTTTCTTTGCCTGCGCAATAAAATAAAGTCGAAATCTTCAATTGCGGACGCTTCCATTGTCAACAAGGTGCATGCAAACAAGTGACAGCGGCTCTTAAGTGTTTGCCTTTTATAGAAAAGTATCTTGCTTGCGTCCCATATTCATCATGAAATTATCCTTTCTAGCGCCGTGCGTCTTGATTAGCTATTTATTGAGCGGCTCTTATACATCACCATAGATTTCATAGGCATGCAAATTATAAAACAAGTATCAATGTTTTTGAAGGGATGCAGAAATTTTTGATTACCTATACGAAAGTGTGACGACTACTGATCTATCTATTACTGTCAACAGTCGTAGTCTAATAATTTCATTGAATTTTTCATTCTCTATTAAAATCGAGATATTTCATTAGTTTCATATGCAATAGACTGTCCCTCTTCCTTTATTTATTATTAACCTCTTATTAATTTAATTATAATTGGTGTCCCGTCTTTAGGTCCAAATAACGACTCAAGGGGAACAGATTCGGGGAAAATGAATATTGATTATTTGGTTTTAATATCCCCTAATTCAGAATAAAAACATTTCGCGTCCCTGGGGGTGAAGGGGTAAATTTTGAAAATTTTAATTTTGTAGGGGTAGGGATTAGACGTGTTATTTAGAAAGTTTTAGGGCATCATGTAAAATGTGGGTTTAGCAAAAATCCCGGTTAAAAAAATCTCATCCCCTGCCCTTTATCGAGTGGGTAAAGTGAAAAATATGGCTAGCTGATGTAGACAAAAACAAAAACTCATTAGAAACTTACATTTCCCATTTCCCATGTACAGTTTTCAAATTTCATAATGTTTTTTCCTGGGGGGAAAAGCCCGGTCGAGTTTATTAGCTTTTCAGGGTAACGACTCATTCATTCTCATTAATTTTCAAATGTAGGCCCTGCTGTTTTCTAATAAGTATGGTTTTTTCCACACCGGCTAGCCATACCTTTCACTTTACTCACTAGATAAAGGGGGCATAGCATGAGATTTTTTCACCAGGTTTTTTGCTAAACCCACATTTTAAAAGATGCTCTACAACTTTCTAAATAACACATGGGGTCTAACCCCTATCCCTACAAAATTAAAATTTTCAAAATTTTACCCCTTCACCTCCAGGGACGCGAAATGTTTTTATTCTGAATTAGGGGACATTAAAACCAAATAATCAATATTCATTTTCCCCCCACATGTTCCCCTTGAGCCGTTATTTGGGCCTAAAGACGGGACACCAATTATGAAACACCCTGTATAGTTTCTTTAATTTGTAACCACATTTGCTGTTGTAGTTTTATAGACATTTACAATTGTCACTATTGTTTTGTTTAAATATTGAAACTTTTTATGCATTTCAGTTCAGTCATTTTGTTAAAAAATAATTGCATTTAACTTAATGTCCAAATAAATTTAACTGCATTAGATAAAGCCGATCTAACGTCTAATAAGAGAAGAAAATACAAGATGGCAACTTTCTCGTTTATTTGTTTGATTTATTAGTATTCTAAAATCATATGATTAATATATCTGAGAGCGGAAAATTCTCTACCAATTTTCAAAGGCTGAATACTTTCAAAGGCGGGAAATCCAGAATATTTTCTTGTCTGAATAAAAGCTGAATTTCAACACCTGATTCAAGAAATATAAACTTATCTTGCAAAAAGGAGAAACGCATTTCTTCGTTGGATCGTCTGTACTCAAGTGACTATAAAATGAGCGAAATGAATCGAATTCGGTGAATAGTTAATGCCTACCTAATTGAATTTTTGACAGCTATCAGGATAGCGCAAATAGCGTATGATTAGGTTATGGCAGGAAATATGGTCTTCATCGCCCACGTAAACCAATGTTCCATATTAGGTCAGACATAAATGGGCGTATCTCACTAGTTAGCATTTCTGACATATGCCAGTTAGCGTCAATTAAGCTACTTAGCTTGGGTCAAAAAAATCTTTCGATTGATTATAATTGGGAAACATCATTCAAATGCAAATTTTATAGTTTCTGAATCTGAAATTTTAATAACTCGTAAATACTTTTAAGACCCCATGTCTACCACTTAAAATTTGCTTTTTATTTTCAGTAAGATCTATATTGATGCAAATTTAAAGATAGGGTATGTGCAGAAGACTGTTTATTTTTGCTTTATTTGATATATGAAAGTGTAAATCTGACATAGTGAAAAAGTTATCTTGATTCGTAAGGATGGGCTCGAAACCCAGCTGGGCAGTTATATCTTTTCATTTTGCATTATTTCATATATTTGCCACCTATTCAAAAAATACTTTTTGTAAAATTTTCGTGTAGATAGAGGCGAAACCTAGAAAGACGAATGTAGTTTTAGTATACTTATTATTCGATTTTGATAACCATTGGCAAAAACATCGTAAGTTTAAATATTCAGAAAACCCATTTAATGAGATAATATATTATAAGATTCCCCACAAGAATTATATGAATTTCTTTGAAGAAAAAATTTATATTCTTGAAATACACTGTAATAGATCTTCAGCATGTACGTGTCCAAAAATAAATGATATCATTAATTTTAAATATCTTGGAATGTATTTTAATGCCCAACTAAATTGGCATTCACATATTTCCTCTCTGAAGTTATTGTTACATAAAGTTATATGTCTAATGTACCATATCAGTCCTTATTGCCATAATTACATTAGAAAAATGATGTATAATTATTTATTTGAATCACGTATTCGTTATGGCTTATAATTGTATAAATTTGGAATAGAGTTTAAAGATATTATTAAGATACAAAACAAAATTATTAAATGAATAACATATGGCACTAAGTTACAAGAACGCACAGTGCGGCCGATTGCCAAAAAGCTGGCCAAAATTCGAAAATTCAAGTAATTCACTCCAAAATGGAATCTTAGGGGTTTTGGGGGTCGCTGATTACAAATTTTATGTCAAATGTACAGAAATTCACCCCCTTCACACCTAATCGACCACCCCCTGGGGTATAATTTCATGTATTATTTATCATAATCAAGTTAATATCGTTTTTGAGGGTTTTGGGGTCGCTGATTACGAATTTTCTGTCAGAATTATAAAATTTTAGAGATTTTAGTGGTTTAGTTGGCAATTTTCGACAACTCGAAATATAAGGATCAGAGACTACTAAAAATCGTTTGAAAACATCCTCCATTGTCTTCTGTCTGTAATTCTTTCTAGCAAAGCTGAGGCGATAGATAGAATAAAATTTATTGCAGGCCTCCTGTGCATCTTCTGACATACGGAAATTTCAATAAGATTAAATTTTTGACTGGGAGGTTTGGGCAAAGCATCCTTAGAAAAAAACCCATAACAATTCAAGTGGCAGGAGATGGCAGCTGAATTTTGGCTTAATCGATAGTTAATACTTTTCCAAGTAACCTCCAAAAGGTTAGAAGACAGCATTCGACAGCGTTTTATTGTCATTTGATTTGAAAACTCTAATTTTATTGGAAAAAACGAAAAAAGTACCCTTATTATTGTGCTGCTAAAAATTTTCTGTCAAAGAAATGACATTTACAAAAATTTTTAAGTATTTTACTAACCTTCAAACGTACATTCCATTTGGTTTTATTAGATTTTCTTTGCTGCACGCGCTTTCACACGTTTAAAGGTTTTGCCGAATAACCACACCAATAGTGCGCTTGAAAAAAGGCCAAACTCCAACCGAAAATAAAGAAAGAATTTGGGGTATAGGACGTTACTCTTAACCATTTTTAATTCTTATAGGATCCCTCTAGCCAACTGCCTGCTAAAAAAATCTTATCTAGACACTTTTATTTTTCGAGTTTTGGCCAGCTGTTTGGCAATCGGCCGCACTGTGGAACGTCCAAATAGATTATCAATATAAATAATTAAAAATTTTAAAAGTCGAAACTTTATCTGAATATTTGGTTTTCACACAAAATTATTTTTCGAAAAATTATTTAAAGCGTCAAAAACAAGAATTTTACAAAATCACCCATCTTCTGATCCTCTGCACTATGTGCTTATGTTTCCATATGGAACGCAAGGGTGGCATATTACTGTGCAGTTAAAGAACAATGCTCATACCAAATGTTTTACGATACGTACATGTTTAAGCTCGGCGAAGACGGCCATATAAAGGGTGTCCCAAATGATTTTTTAAGACATTTTAATTTTTTAATAAAACACATTTTTCATTGGAAAATTTATAAAATTTTGCTTTATTAAAAAGTAAAAACGTGGAGCTTGGTACCACAAGTTCACTCTTTTGAGGAAATTTTCAATAACATATTGATATAATTGCTGGAAAATTTCAGCAATGTTGTGTCGAATTTCATCTTTGAATACTACAAATAGAATTTGATAGTTTTGTGGTTTATTTATGTACTCTTTATCCTTAAGATAACCCCAGAGAAAGAAGTCTGACGATGTTAAGTCTCATGATTTTGGCGGTCAATTCACATCACCTTGCTGCGATATAACACGGCCTTTAAATTTTTGAAGTGAGGTTTTCCAAGTTCTACGTGTTGTTCGATTGTGTAGTTTCTCATAATTTAACCTCAATGTTTAATAATGAAATAATGACAGCATATAAAAATCTCTAAAAAATGGCGACAAAATCAAGATGTCAGTTTATTTTGGGACACCCTTTATAATAAAAATCGTACCTTCCATTGCATAATTTTTGACACAAACATTACTGGCCTATTGTTGCACAACCTTTGCCTTACATTGCTGGACATGAACTGTATATTGTTGGTCCGCGCTTATTTGTTGGTCCGATGTAAACTCTAAACAATAAGCGTTACGGATTCTTCGCATAGTATAGTAGGATTATTTCGAAATATTAGTTTTGTACGGCGAGTGCAATAGAAGTGCAAATGCTACAGCTCATGTTTGGGCAGAGCGGTTCCCTATTCGCCCGCGAATTTCAATAAATGTTGTGCTACATTTAACTCACCGCGTACGTACAGAAGGGGTGACAATGCCAATTAATCGCGGTGGATGGCCAAGACAAATTAATATTCGAAATGAAGAACTTATTGTGCGTCGCATCGTAGAAGACCCAACTTTAACTATACGCAAATTGGGAGCAGAACTCAACATTTCCAAATCAAGTGTTCATCGACAACTCGTGTGTTTACGTTATTATTAACGAATTATATGCGAAATTAAGGTAAATTCGCTGTCTTTGAAGACCCATAACTCAAAAATGAACGATCTAAAACAAAAATTGCACTCGGCATTTTCGTCTCATTTTTTTTATACAGAATACGCTCACGAATTTTTTTATACCTGTTATGGGACAATCTGTATATATTGTTGATGAATTACGTGTTGATACAAACACGACCGACCTACAATTGTACAAACTTTGCCTTGCATTGTTGGTCATAAGATACCTCTTATTAGTATGCCCTGCCATCATTATGAATATCGATTAATATGGCTAATAAACCATATGCAAAACCCCACTGCATTAGGGGATTGATAGTATCAAGAGGAACTTTACAAGCAATCCAAACGCGTGAGCCCACTTTGTTTACACTGTGATTGTTTGTCTGCGTTTACTATCAATCCTAATAGTTTTGATAATGACGGATGCACTTTGCATTGTTGCAGGGCCATAATGCGCACGTTTGGATTGCTTGTAAAGTTCTGTTGATACTATCAATGCCTTAATGCAGTGGGGTTTTGCATATGGTTTATTGGAGCGGAGTGAGCAAAGCGAGCGTAGCTCCCTATCAGTCACCATTGTAACGTCATCACGTCAAAACCGAGGCCAGCGAGAATACAAAGCCTGTCAAGTGGCTACGTCACGACTGAAGTCTGAGCATTTCGCCATCTGGTGAGAAACTGATGCTAGCTACTTCGAACAGTTTTCACGAATCCAAAAAATAGAGCTCGAGTCTCTTACTAGATTCTTATTTTCACCGGGATCAATGATGCTTTGCATATTTCATGCTTAATTCTTAAATCGTTGAGGAAATATTTTACCTTAACAAATTTGCATAACAAATTAACCAAAATATTTTAAAAACCTTTTAATAACCAAAGTAAAATTCGCATGTAACAGTTTCAATTTCATACAAAATAACTTTGAAACAAATTTTTTAAAAATAATTATAACTACCTTAGTCTAGTAACAAAATACATTTACAAAATATAAATTTTAAACTTATCCCAATATAAGGTCAGGTTTTTAAATGGAGTCACTGCTTTTGAAATGTTTCCTACGTTCGTAATTCCAAGTTCACAGTTTTTAATTTCGTCAGGAAAGTATGAAATTTTGAAATGATAGGAAGGTATCTGAAGTTGAGACTTTATTTTTCTAAATAAGTTTACGTCATGGATTTTTAATGTTATAAATTTTATGAATTATAAGATACTTATAATTTTGATAAAGTCTTATTTTCAATTAATAAAAATTTATATTTTGATAAGAAAAAAATGTTTTATAAGATTTTCGATAAAAGACTTAAACATATGAAATTATATATTGGTGCAAGTTTAAAATTTATATTTTGTAAACAAATGATTTAAATTAGATTCGGAATTTTAATTAGCTTTAAATAACAGTTAAAAAATTGATTTTTGAAAGTTTATCAAAGTAATTTTGTACGAGGTTGAAATTGTTATAAGTAGTTTTTTTGGAGTATTAAAGCTATTTTTTAAATTACTTTTATGCGTTACGCATAATTTTTATGATTTAAATATTTCATACTTCTTTACATATTAACTAATTAAATTTTGTGGCTGTAAGTTTTTGACACAATTGAAATCTTTACCAAAATTATGTGCATTTTATTACAACTTTATTAAGTTTACAACTGTTATACATATAAAAATACATTTAAAAAGTTTTATAAATGTCTCAACTTTTTAAATTTTCTTTCATCTTTTTTGGACGAAACTGAAGCATCTATAATGGATTGTCTATTTTTACAATAATTTTTCAAACAGATGTTTCCAAATATGCTGGAAAGTTTATAAATTGATTTTAAATTGTCATTTTCACACTCATTACATTTTCCCGTAACATGTTCATATTCAGTAATTTAATACAAGCACAATTTAATAAAAATAGCATGTTGTGATAAACTGTTTAAAAATAACGTTTCATATTTTTTTTGGATATAAGCTCTTGAAAAGTGAAGAAAAATTTTGTGAATAAATGTAGAATAAGTGAAGAGGGTTTCTTCAACCCACCTCTGTTTAACATATCTAAATAAGATTGATTTGATTCATCATGTTCCACATTTATGGTCAAATCAGTTGAATACAGTGTTTTGCAATTCATACAACTCAACTTTCACTTATGAACACAGTATCCTGCAATAGAATTTAATGCCTCAGTTTCATTGAATGATATGGTATGTTTTTGTTTTTTTTATATTGACAATTAATTCTTCAAATAATTTAATGTTAACATTTACTTGCCGAGTTTCTTCGGCAAATTCCCCTATTATTGTTCTAATGGAAAAGTTCCCAAATTTACCAGAATTTAGCTTCAAAATACCAGTCAGTTTTAACTTTCGCTCAGACTGTAAAACTTGCTGAACGGAAATATTTCCAGACATTTGGCGATACTGACCAAAACGTTCTTCCACATTATCTGTCTAAAATGTTGCCCTCAAAACATTTTCCTCCAGTTTGCAAAAGTTTTTTAATAACATCTCAAATTGTTTTGGTTGCATAAAAGGTTTCCTCTGTCATGCAACCACAACGATCTTTCTGTTTCAAGTTCTGCCAGTGCTGCAAGTAGTTTGCAAAGTTTTCAGGAAATGTTAGCCTGGTATCATCTACAGAAGAAATCGGTTTGCAATTGTTATTTCTGGAATGTATTACTTTACTCAAGTAATTGATATTCATGATATCCCACCATTTTTTGATTGTTAATATGAAAAACCATGCATCTTCGCAGTTAATTTTCGTACTTCTTTCAGCAAGTTTTCGCATAGCAGCAACTTTTTTTTCTTGAAATACTTTCAATGCCAAACTGACATTTTGTCTTTCCAAGTTATTGGGATAGAGAGCTTTATAAGTAAGCTTATGGGCAAGTTTTATAACGGATTCTTTTTCCAAATTATAAACATCTCTCAAATAAGAATATTTCACACGCACTATCCTTTATAAATCATTAAATGTTTTTTCAAAGTCTCTATTAGGGGAAAATTTTCAAATTTCATAAATAGAAAAAAAAAGGAACGTTCCTTTATCATTTAGATGAAAAATTATATTAGCATCTTGCACTTTCGAATGAGCATGCTGGCAAAAATTACCAAAGGAAGGTAATTACAGCATTCTCAACGAATCCCTACTTTCTCTTTCAACTGGAGCTTGTTATGTGATGTAACTAGGGCATCCTGGAAAAATGCTTGGGACAACCCCAGGTTTTAACTTTGGATTTTTCCTTGGAATTGCAAAATATTTCTTGCTCCATCAGACAATTCATCGTATCGAATGATGTCTTCTGGTAAAAAGTGTTTTTCGCAAACTGCGGTCTGTAGTCTTGGATTCCAGTCTTTTCTTGGAATAGTTTTAATCCACAACATCCGAGCATCGGGAGCTTTTGGAAATCGAAATACTGAATGATATTTTTCTTCTGTGTCATAATAAGAATGACACGCAGGAACACAGCAACGATTTTGCATGTTGTTAATCTAGAAGAAAAAAGTAATAGCCTATTAATTGATTACCGTGGTATTACAAATTCTTATGTAGGCAAATCATGCTGATTTCACAATTCTAAATTGACTTACCGATACAATTTCAATGCATTGACTTGTAAAACATCCATCTACATGTCTAAACATAAAATATTTACGTTAAAAGAAGAAATAATCATAGCAGGCCTACTTCATAAAATACAGTGACTGACAAAACAGTCTCAATGCTGTGCAGATTTTTTATTTGATTCTAAATACTTGAAAGTAATTATTTCTACAGATTATTTTATTTTAGATATCAAAAAAGACATCTTTAAGTATTGAATGATATTGTAGTGTAGATGATCTATTTAAATTACTCTGAGAAAATAAGAAAACTGTTGGAATCGACCATTAACAAACTAAAACTATCCCAATGGTACATATTAACAAATGTACAATTGTTTGAAAAACAAAATTATGGATCAATGTTTGTGGGAAACATTGATCAAAACTATCTTTCATTACACTAAGGGCGTCTTATTTGAATCCTAAAATAAAATGTATAAACATTTACTTTCAGGTAATACAAAGTAGAACGCAAAACTGCACAGCATTGAGAGAGTTTTTTCAGTCACTATATTATGGTTAAAAATTAATTATGAGTTATTAAAATTATGAAATATTCTGAACATAATACTAGATATAATGGTAAACGTACAGAGTATCATTTCGTAATTTTCTCGGATGATATCTGTATTTAATATGTAAGCGATTTTGATAACGTACTGAACGTTAATGTTATGTCGTTATGGCTGCCCATAATTTAGTGATTTTTTCCCCACGCAAATTTCTGAATAAATTTATTTTCTAGAAAAAAATGGTAAATCCTTTATTTATTAATAAATAGTGAAAATATAGTGCTTGAACGCGAGAGAGCTGGCCGATGTAATCCGTGAAAATTAGGAAAGGCTACTCTGGAGTTTTACCGATAAAATAATAACTAAAATATTTTTGTTAAATGAACACGCCATTTTTAAATTTATTTTATGCTAATTCGATAACTTCTTTCCATATTTCATAACCGACTGTTTCATTAGCCCTGGATTACAAACCCTTCAGAAATAGCGCTTTCTTCAAACCCTCATCGATTTGCCTACTCTTAAATAATTTTTATAGTACTGTCAGTTTCTAATTTTATTATCATTTTTTGGTTCTTAATTGTTTATTATGAAGCAGAAAAATGAATTAATTTTCGATTATAGTCTTATTTTGAGATCAATTATATTGGTACATTAATTTAAAACTCAATATCTATTGGTATATCTCGTACTCTAAAATTATAATTATGAATTAACAAAAAAAAGAATAATATAAAACTATTATACAAGTAAATTAAATCATAAAAAATTTTTGCAAAAACACACGCTAACTGAAGAGTTCGAAAAGAGTTTCATTGTTACTTCTTTGTTGCATTGTTACAATCTTTCGTCGATTCGACGAGTCGCTGAAACATTCAGGCTTATGAAAAATATACTTTAATCCCTTAATAGATTAGAGGACAGAGTGAGATTAACTAAGTTCCTGAGAGTGTATATGCAAATTTAGAAAATAGCGTACGTTGTCGATACGACGAGGGATTGTAATCCAGGGTTAAGTGCTTACAATGTGCAACGTTAAGCTTGAATACAAAATTACGAATTAATACTAAAATATCGATATTTCATGAAAAATATATGGTAGCTAAGATTTATACAGATTGATTTGAACTATCTGACCAAAAAATCGCAAGCTGTTCGTTTTGCGTTTTCTACTGTCTAAGCAACTGTAACCGGCCGGGGGGAAACCAACTGCCCCCTGTGACCAAATAGGTTGGGGTATATATCAGTAATTTGCCCCCGGAGGGGGACGTCGTAGACAGGGGGACGTTCGAGTAACGGAAAACAATGACCAGTGAGGCCCGCAGGGCCGAGAGTGGTAACCCAAAATAAACATAATGTGAGGCGCGAAGCGCCGAGAGTGGTAAAAAACGCAAAACGAAAGCATGCGATTTGGTCAGATAGTTCAATTTAACCTTTATATATACTGATAATTATATCATAATAATATAAAATAGGTTCGAGCTCTTTAAAACAATAAAAAAAAAAAGTTTCCTACCTGCTGTTGATGGCACACGTATCCTCCATTACGGAAACAGGCTGACAACTTCAGACTTCAGTCGTGACGTAATATCACGTGAACAACGAACTTGACAGGCTTTTTATTCTAGGGGGCTTTGCCAGGGCACTCAAAAATCACATGATCATCGGGGTCCGGGTAACAATCCATCCTTCTGAGTGCCCTGGCCTGTCTCTCGTTGGCCTCGGTCAAAACCACAAAGCAATAATAGCCAAATCGCGCACACAGTTAATTCTGGTGCCTGAAGGTGGTTTGTTTTAAAAAAAAAACGGACATATGTTATGTCGTTGAAGAATGATAAGCGTTCGAGTTGAGCTCCGTGGTGTCCGTGCTTTTTCCCAGGCTGCTTCACGCGCGGTTTCCTAGGCCGTTTCGCGCGTTATTTCCCAGGTCCACAGATGGAAAAATATAATATCACTTCCCTTGCACTCAACAATACTGATCACAACAATCAAAATAATCATAATATCACACATTGTATTAGATTACATTGTTTTATTTTTTATTATTATATCTTCCATTCATTCAAAAAACTTTATTACTGAAGATGGGAAAAAAATCCCGAAAACGTTATATAATATTTCAAGTTACTCATCTACGTGTTACGAATCATCGAACTTCCATCATGGAGCTTCTTCTTCTGTAACTGTGTGCCTCCCTGTGTTGGTGTAACATTTCTTCACTAGATCTTCTTTTTTTCTGTTTCTTCTGTGTTTCTTCTATATTTCATCCGAATTTCTTCACAAGTCCTGTATTTCATTTATGTTTCGTCCTTCAACTTTTACTTTATCAATTGGGTGACTTTTTTCATTGTTTTCTATTATTTATTTTATTTGATTTGTCTTCTTTTAATTAAAGGAGTGTTATTTATCCTAATAAATATATATTTATCACAACTCCTACGTTTATAATATAATACCGAAATACTATGGTTTTGAAGGCATTTTCAAATTGAAGCGGACCGGAAGTACTGCCATTAACGATCGTAAATTTGAGCGAAACCAAGGTTGTTAAAAAGAAGGTGGCCTCTAACGGCCGATTTCTCTCAAAAGCACTTGCATTGCCTTCTGGGATTGTGACATCACCTGGAAGGTTGGCAGCAGGCGATCCACCCCTTTTAACATAACAAAGCTGAGATGGCTGGAGTTCCATGTGCTTTTGCTAATAATAAACGCAATTATTTATTATTTTTAGTCCAATATTATAATATAGAATGGATTCATTATATTTCCATGCATTTATTCTTTTCATGGCAATAGATACGAGCAAAATTTCATTAAATGAGCAAACCCCCCACCCCTTCTTATAATGAAAATGAGCACACTCGTAACAAGCAGGAGTCTTCTTGAACAGGAGATCTGCTCTTGATGCAAGTGTTAAAACGCAAAAATCCAACAGATTGCACTACGAGAAAATCGAAAGTTAAGAGAAAATTTGATACTTGAGAGAGAAGTTTAGAAAATAAAATATACACAAGACTCTTCGCTTTCATCTTCACCTCCTCCACTCGTACCAAGTAATTAAAACTGTTCAGTGGCTTCAGATTCAGTGGCTTCAGATAAACCACGTTGGGAAAAACGACGAGGTGGGATACGCTTTCACTCTCAAATTGTAATTTGAGCAAAACAAAAATATTCGGTCAGACTCAAACAGAAATTGATTGGGTATGTAGGCATTACTTTTTTTCTTCCTATCATATTTTTACAACCATACAAGCAGTGGCAGATGTTTTAATGGTGTACTAGCACTTAATGCTAAATGATTGAATACTGTAACAGGTTAATCGTTAAAGAATTGCTTTGACGAGGTGGCCTCCCTGTTGTTGCAGTATTCGCTTTTGTATTTCAGTACTAAATGTATATAAAGAGATGTTTTATTTGCAATCTCTGAATTTTAAACACATATTATTCCATAAAATATTTATATAAAACCTTGGCACGTCGTTTTTCTTCATTTATATTGGTGATAAATAGTAGAAATAGGCTGGAAAATAAAGGTCACCGCGCTATTCCCTATAGTTTTCTATGCGTTCGTCTGCTCCAAACCTTCTAGCTGACGTCACGCGTCAGTAGCCAATGACCATCGATCACCCCGATAGAGGCCAACTTCTCTTTAACAACCTTGAGCGAAACGATTCACTATACGACGTGCGATGTTGGCGCCATCCGATGGCAAAAACTGTCAGTGGGCAAACAAACAAACAACAAACAGAAAATGAATTTTATATATAGATATGATTACATTTTATAACTATTCCCTTTAAAACGTGAATCATTAAGGCAAGTATTGTAGCTAACGAAAAAGACAGTCTTGGGTATTGAAAATTGATCGTCTTAGTCAAAGCAACAATATAAACTTCGCTGTTTCCTTCTTGGATTTCAGCAATCAGTATTTTTTTGTTTGTTAGGAACAATGAAGGTTACATTGTTGCTTGGCGTTTCTCTGGCGCCATCTCTTGAGCGCAACGTTATGTCTCCACCCACGGCCTTCTAGATACTACCAGGCCTGAACATGGAAAAGATAAAAACATTATTACGTCAAACTGGTGATGCTCAAGGCCAGCTAGATAAACAGGCCCTGAAGCGAAAAAGTCACCTGATCATCTTAGTCCAAACAACAATGTAACCTTCATTGTTTTCAACAAACGAAAAAATATTGATTGTTAAATTCCAAGATGGAAACAATGGAGGTTACATTGTTACTCGGACTAAGATGGTCAGGTGACTTTTTCGCTTCAGGGCCTGTTTATCTAGCTGGCTTTGGGTGATGCTATTACAGAAGTTAGTTCAAAGTCACAATCTTAGTGCTTCAACAATACAGTATTGACGTCATGTTCAGGCCTGGTTGTTTCTAGGAGGCCGTGCTCCACCACGACCTACTGGATACTAACGACCTGTTCATTTAGCAGATTTCCATTGTTGTTACAGGCAGACAAAAATCAGTGTTGATTTCCCAACAACTATCACCGTCTATCGGGAGATTTCAAGTATTTTTCCTACCTGAATTGAATTAATATTGAGAAATTTTTTTCTAAATATTGAGAAATAATATTTTTGATCAGATTTTTTTTCTGTGAATACAAATTATATAATTGCATCCCGAACTGTTTCAGGTAGAAAAAATGTTTGAAATCTCCCGATAGAAGGTGATAGTACTCGGGAAATCAACAATGATTTTTGTCTGCCTGAAACAGCAATGGAAATCAGCAAAATGAACAGGTCGTTAGTAACCAGTAGGTCGTGTCTCCACCATAACCTTGACCTCGGATCAATTTGACTTGCATAAAACCTTCCCAGAGTCAACCTGAATTACCATGCAAAATTTCATCAAGATTGGTCAAGCCATTTTGGAATGCATAGCGCACAGACAGACAGACAGAGAGTATTTTTTATATATAGATAGTTCCAATCATTGTTGGAGCCAGTTGTCGGTCTTCAACTTCATGATCGACAGGGCGATTAACATCCCTCTCACTGAACATACAGTAGCGCTCAGAAAATAAGGCACGAGTACAATTTTTGGCTTTTATTCTAGCAGAACAATAAGACTTGCGAGTTTTTCAACAAGTGGTAGATGGCATGGAAATACAACTTTATAAATAAAAATATCTCAATTTTTTATAATATCTTGCTGTAAAAAAGAAAATTGTCTTTTATGTGTGTTCACAAAATAAGGCACTGGTTAAATTTTGATACATATTTCATACCAAACATGTTGCAAATAGAATCTAAAGTGAGAAGTCAAAAGAGATTATTTCTTACATTAGTACTTAGTCGGATCGCCGTTACTCTTGATAAATGCTTGACATCTGCTAGGCATAGAATCGACTAACTTTGTCATGGTTTCGGACGGAATCTTAAACCATTCTTCCTGAAGCATTTGAAATTTTCCTCCAAGTTCGATACCTTTTTGTCTTTGCATCGACGAAACAGAACCTCCCAGAGATGTTCGATGGGGTTGAGATCAAGGGACTGCGATGGCCAAGTCAGGTACTGGAACTTTTTCGGAAGCCAGATAATGCTTAACAAGGTTGGACGTGTGTTTGGGGTCGTTGTCGTGCTGGAATAAGCAGCCTCTGGGCATGCAGTTTTTTCCGTGGGGATGCTTGTGGCTCTGTAGAATATCTCTGTACATATTCTTATCCATAGTATCAACAACACGCACAAGAGGACCCACCCCATTTCTACTAAAACAACCCTAAACCATCAGAGATCCCCCTCCATGCTTCACTGTGGGCACTTGGTATTTTGGATTGAAACGCTTGTTCTTGAGGCGTCGAATATACTGTATTCTTTCTGTTCCAGAAAGCAGAAACTTATATTCGTCACACAAGAGGATTTTCGCCCATTCCTTGGAATTCTATTGCTGGTATTTTTTTGCAGAGGCAAGTCGGACCTTCCTGTTCTAGTAGAAACACTAACTTTAATCCCATGAGCCTCTTGCATTTCACAGTTCAAATACACTGCTGTAAGTTTGGGCCGAGCTTTCGAAAACCGACAAAGCAGTGTATCTTCCTTTTCTGTAGTAGTACGTAGCCTTTCTGATCCAGGCTTTCGTTGGAGGTCTCCTCTTGCTCTCTTTCGTTGAATAATATTTCTTCTGTACTTTTTGGAACATCGAAAGCAGATGCAATGCTGTTTTAAGATTTCCCCTCCTCAGCTGCTTTTGCAATTGCCTTCTGGACCTTCAAATCGAGATGTACCCTTTGATTTGACATTTTCCTATAAAAATTGAAGGAATATTATGTTACAGTTATTTTTATGCATTTTCTGGTGACAATGGAAACTTACTTTTTTTTTTTTTAGCAAAAGTGACCTGTGCCTTATTTTTTGAATGTCGCCAAACCAGCAAATGTGTCTGTTCAGTTTTTGTATGAGAATTATCTCCCAATTGTTTGGGTCTTATAAAGTGTTTCGCCTTTCTACACCCTGCTTTAAAATATTGGTTCAGTCCGATAATCGTTTTTAAAATTACATAAAAAATTGTACTCGTGCTTTTTTTTCTGAGCGCTACTGTAGATTCATGAAAGAAATGGACTTCATTAATAAGACTGCAATCTCGAACGGCTCCAAAGTGGACTTGGTTGCTAATCTCTTATGGAAACGAAAATTAAAAAAATTTTTCAAGGACTCCTAGCTTAACCAATACTAAGGAAAAGAAGAGATTCATAAATTTATCCTATAACCACAACTTGGTTAAAAGTTTACAGGATATTCTCAAAGATTATGACTTGAATTTTACATACCGGAACCCCAATTCCCTCAGGAATTTGTTGGGAAATGCGAAGGACAAAACTCCATCCAATCAACAATCCGGTATATATGAAACCACCTGCGACAATTGTGAACTCGTCTACAGTGATGCTTCACGAAGAAGAATCGAGACCAGATTTAAAGAACACATGGTTAATGTTAGGTTCGGATGCCCCGACAGGTCATCGGTAGCTGAACATTTGCTTGAGACCGGTCATAACACTATGAATAATAATTTAGCACTATTATGACAGATCAGAAGTCTACTGGATGCTTACGAAACATTGGAAATTCGGGTAAAGTACAGGAAATTTTTGTTAAACGGGGATAACGGCTCCGTAGGTGATTCCAAATTATTCAGTTTATTTTTAAAAAAAAAGCCATATTTAATTTATAATTAATTTTATCAAATCCAAATATTTTTGGATTTTTGTTTTATTTTTTTCTTTTTTGTTCTTATCGGTTTACATACTGATTGGTCAACTTGCCAATTTAACCTCACTGTTCACCTTCTGTATATTTTACGATTGTAATTTTGGTTTGAACTTGATTTGTCTTATTAGCCAATTATTGGCTTTTTTACTTGATTAGTCATCTATTTTTACTGATTATTTTCTCCTGATTGCTCCACCTACTGTATATATATTGCGTTGTTTCACTATGTATTCTGTATTTCGTTGACTGATTGCTACAAGGTAGCCGAAATGCGCATACAGGACAATAAATTCTTGAGGACAAGAGGTCTCTTTCTTCTTATTATTGCATTTCTCCACAGTTTCTTGGTTAATCTTGCTTTGAAGATCAATTGTGCAAAATTTCATCAAGATCGGATAAAACTGCAGATTTGTGTAAGATACAACCCCCTTACATTCTTCTTTATGTATTGTAACGGTCCGGTCCGGGTTATTGGGGAGGTTACAAATATTGCAATGCGTGTGCTTCGTCTTAGGTTCTAAAGCTAAAATAACTAGTAAGAATAATTTTCTTAGCGAGTGAGGGAGAACAACCCAAATAAACTCTCAGACAAATGTTGGTTGCTCCCTCCGACCATAGCGAAAGGAAAATTTATTCACTTGTTCGGTTACGGAAGCCTGCGGGGTCTTTCTCGTAGGCTGTTAGGGGCTGTACAAAAACTAAAAAAATAACATTAATAGAATCGTCTAAAGCATTAACAAGGAACACAATAAAAGAGACGTCATAAAAGTCAAAATTCAAAGTGACATCACTAAAGCTTCCGTTTTTATCTGAATCTTTCAAAAGTCTTATCTAGTAAAGTTCGTATTTAATGGCTATAAACTCAAAGTTCATACACCAACTAAAAGTCTCAAAAATCGGTAGATCAATCAAGTACTGGTTTTTCTTAAGCAGGGTAAAGTTCTCAAACGCTGGTTCAGTTAAGTCTTAATCACTCAAATCTATAAAATTAGGTCTCCCTGACGTCAGACAGACGTTTTAAACGTTCTACTTTTCTTTTATCGTCAAACGCATTATCGAAGAATAGTCGTGTCAGTTCGTTCATCTGTAATACTCTAGGTAGGTTAAACTTTTCTTTCTTTTTTTTACGTTAATGACAAACAGTTTATTTTCTTTAAGTTTACTCGTAAATTATCATACTCTTTATTTCTAAAGTTCTCTTCCTTTCTTTAAAATCACCTTATAATTAATTCACCCACTATTACTTCTATCGCAAATTTTATTTTCTCTGTTTCGTTTTTTTTTCAGGGTTCTATCTAAACAAAATTCAATGATATCAGTCAATAGGGTTCGTCTTCGAAAGGGCTAAGTCTCTCGAGATTATTCGTGACGTTTACTGATGGGCTGGGGCATCTCGACGACGGTCATAGATGGAAACGGGGAAAGAATTACGTCGAGTGAGAGGGGGGGGGGGGGAGGAACACGCGCCAATATTCATTCATTCCAGGAGTATGAAGGAAAAGTTAGTAAGGAATTTTTACTGCATTAATTCTGAGCGTTTTCATGTGTGTTATTCTTAGGATATTTCAAAACTTATTCAAAAAAAAAATCCGAGCCAAGCCGGGGTTATCACTTAGCTTATTTAGTGATAACCACCCATTCGCCCACCCAAATCGTTGATAGTTAGGTAAGTTTGGCATCAACGTCGTTCTGGGCCGTGAGTTGGACGCGATTAAAGTCTCTTAAAGGCCAGAATAGGGTTAACAACATTCGAATTCGATATCTTTTACGGTGAGTCAATCAATATTATTACTAAAAAATAAGTCACTAAACTTTGGTGTCGTCGCTTTTCCTTTTCAATTCCGAACTAGGGTCTGAGCGGTAAAGTCTTAATCATTGCCGTTAGGTAGGATCTATGGGCTAGCTTCGCCCGTCGTCCTCGTCTGCTCCGACTTCCAGCCAAGCCGGACTACCAACCCTAAAAAACTTTTTATTCCATCTGAATAAAAAAATTATTATTCAATCGTTTTCTTTAACGATATCATAACCGTTTCCTAGCAATACGTCGTCGATTCAGTTTTATCGTCTTAAATCGTGCACATAAAGTTCCATCGTTGATACAAAGGTTAACAAGCTACAATCGGGTCAGGGTCAAAACAGGAAAGTTCGTGGAAGAAATGAACACCTTATTTTTAAATTAATCGAGGCAAAAGTTCAAGAATTTTTTGGAGCTCTTTCAATGAACAGATCGGCGGGGGGGGGGTTCGCTACAATATACAGAAAGAGATAGTTTAACTTCAATAACGACCACAGTGACATGAAGCATATAAGCCAATCTTAATAGGAGCATAATGCAAACAGTGTATAGAGACTCTACTAGGCAGGAGATTGGCGAAATTTTAATGAATATGGGCCCCTACACTCGCGGGCCCCCTCAGGTAGAAACTTTAAGACGGCACTGTTTTTAATCGGCACTATTAATGATAGATTCGAACATCATCTGGAACATCATTGGTAAGCGTTTTAACTGACAGATGGCATTAGAAATTTCCAGACGTTATTAGCTGTCATTCATTTCTCCATGTGGTTTCCGGTGGCGGTCAGTGGTTAAGCATTAATATTAAAATGTATAAAATATTACTAAAGCACATATGTCTAAATTTAATAAACCAATATTTCGTTAAGTTCCAAACATATTAACATTCAGTAATTCGAGAATATTAGTGTTATGTAAATGGTCCTTTTCCCTTCTGAACCAAATCGAATACTACTTTCTCTTTATTTCAAACAAATATAGAAAACACAAGATATTTGAAACATAGCAGGTATAATTTTTCAAGTTTAACATTGTAAGGCCTTGGTGCCCTCTTAACTTATCAGTACTGCCTGGGGCTTAACCTTGCCGACCCTCCGGGATTTCCCGGGAATCTCCCGGAATCAGACTGGAACAAGTCCTGAATTAACATGGAGTCTCCCATAGTCTCCCGAAATTGCCAGTCTGAAAGTTGGCAAGCCTACTGGGGCTCCGCGAGCATACAGGCACATATTCTTATAAGGAAGGGCACCAGAATACCTAAGCATTATACAAAAAGCGCTGGACCGATGTTTCTTTTAAAGGTAAACTCCACGGAAAAATTCGACTTTATTTTTTTTTTGTATCATAACATTAATCCAGGTTAATAAAGTATATATCATTCAAAATTTTTCGATTTATCCTAATATTTTATTAAGAAAAATGCCTTGGAAAATTGAAAATTGGCGTGGGAATCTTCCATTCCTTCTCCCGAGAACATGACGGGACATGACGTGAGAACCTCGGAGAATTTCGTCGCCGAGATTCTAGTTTCGCTTCGAACGATTCTACATATCATAAGATTTTGCTAACCTGTTTTATGTCTTAATGGCTCCAATTTCTCTGTTTGGGTGTGTAATAGACTGTTGGATAGAACTTTCACGTTACATAGATTCCTACAATAAAAAACAGTGTATTAGTTTTTGACAGCGAAAACGAGATATCAACTCCAAACAGCATCGTGTGTTCAGCTCATTTTGAAGCGCCATGCATTGTCTATGCACCCGCCGTTTTTAATTCAATATCAATTCAAACAAGAAATTCACTGAAACTATATCACGGATAAGGTGGAACTAGATGGTCTTCTAACTCTAAACGTGCCTGGCGTTCTTCAAGAACAACGACTGCAACAGGCATGCATTAATTGTCGAAGGAATGAGATAGGCCTATCCGCTGTGTAGGGATGCGCATACGCCGAAGCGGCAAGCAGAAGATCCCGTTTCAACGGTTTAATGCATAGAGCTAAAAACAGATGAGCCCCTTCATCTGTTCTTGGTAGAGGTGTATATCTCGGAGTTGCAGTAGCTTTTAATTCTGCTGACGGCCCATGTATATCGCTGTCACTGTTATCAAAATCGTTATCTTGTTTTCATATTCGTAGTCATTGCGATGTCTTGTCAACTAACCGCGATAGCATACAATTTGTGTGACGTTACGAATACGAAACTTCTTCGCACTTCTTTGGAATCTGTGACGTAACAGTTGCCGAACCATGGCGTCAGTGTCGATCGAAAGGGGAGGGAAAAATTGAAATTTTTCCTATATTTTATTAATTTTGAGTGCGAATTGAAAATTTTTATACATGCTACGTTGTTATTGAGACCTTCATCTTTCATTTTAAGCAAAGTTGTTTTGAGTGTGGAGTTTACCTTTAAGAGACAGTAAACAATACAGTGATGAAGGGAAACAGCAGCACGACCGTGGAAACCCAGGGAATGGAGTTCCTGACGAATTGTATTGTGCTAGAATCACAGGAAGCAGAATTTCTGAACTCTGTAGCGATTATTTCAGCAGGAGACCTTTGATTGCTCTGGATCGACGGTTTCTGCCTGTCAATTTCTTGTGTCTGCCGGTTCGTGGTTGCACTGTTGTTGCTTCCTGAGTCTTACAATTCCCAATTATATTGCCCTTAGTTGACGGGGTATTTGTAGAGTGGTGGAAATCTCACGGAGTGACTTGTTGCACGTTGGAAATCCCTGAGCTCTTTGTGTGATTTTTTAATAACACGAAGCAGATATGTGTCTGAAGGTGCGTGATGTTTTTTAAATAATTTACATGCCATTTCATGATATTTGGCACATTTCATGATTTATGAGAGGTGTCCATAAACTGTTTGATTTCATAGTGTACGTTAGGTGGAAAAAAGTAAGCAAACTCTTAAGAAACTTTTCGTCTCTGTTGAATTTCAAAGTGCACCTTGTTGAGATAATCATACAAAAAAAATAAAAGCCTTGAAGAATGATTACGCAGACCTGAAAAAACGGCATTAACAATAAAGAGGAACAAGTCACAAAAAGTTACTGGTTTAGAAATCAGATTTGACAAGTATGCACACTTCCTAAAAAAAAGTTAAAATTATAACGTTGGTTTATAATAACTGTAGATTGGAATTTGATCTACTTGCAAACCGCAGTCACATGATCTTTCTTGAGGTGTATTATTCCGTGTTCATTTGAAGACGAAACGACTTTCCCCGCATTTCGTTCACTTCAAACAAAACGTGATGTCACATTTGAAAAAAAACCCTTGCTGAGAATTACTTTATATTAACTGCGCAAGCGAAAAATGTATTGTTATCTGAGCAATTGGGCTCTAAAGGATTCCTAAGGATTGTTGGTGGGTATAAGAAATACTGTTCACTGCAGATATGATAGCAGAAATAATTCCCCTGTGTTTACAAAACAAGAACTGTTTTCTTAAAATACCATATATTAATCAATTTCCATGATAATATTATTATAATTATCAATTATTATATGGTAATATTATTGGTAGAAATAAGTTTAACAATGGTCGAAATATGATGATGTAACAATGTATGACGTTTCAGTTGTTTGGCTTTGTTTCTAGGAGGTGTTGGTACTAGCACGGCCTTCTAGATACTACCAGGCCTGAACATGGAAAAGATAAAACATTATTACGTCAAACTGGTGGTGCTCGAGGCCTACGAGATAGCAAGGCCTGGAAGCGGAAAAGTCAGCTGACCATCGGGGTGCTAGCAACAATTCAACCTTCATTGTTTCCAACAAACAATAAATACTGATTGTTAACATCCAAGATGGAGACAATGAAGGCTGGATTGTTGCTAGCACCCCTATGATCAGGTGACTTTTTCGCTTCCAGGCCTTGTTATCTCGTATGCCTCGGGTGGTGCTATTACAGAAGTTAGTTCAACGTCACAATCTTAGTGCTTCAACAATACAGTATTGACGTCATGTTCAGGCCTGGTAGTTTCTAGGAGGCCGTGGTACTAGACGGAGCCCACCAAAATTTGACGGCAAACAACTGCGTGGTTTCATAAACAATCATAAACAATCCTCTCCACAAAGACGTCACAATCAACAACTTTGCTAATAATAGAGAGGTTAAGCACCACGTAAACGCGAACGTGACGCGAA
>JAHWFO010025632.1:166851-187028 GCA_023313115.1 Rhysida immarginata
ATATTTTCCATTGGCTAGTTAATTATCTTGTGTAAATTCAGTCTATTGTATTTCTCTAATGTATAATTCTCTAATTAATTTTACTCTAATTTTACTCTAATAATTAATTGTATTTCTCTAATGTATTTCTTAAATGTTATTTCTCTAATGTATAATTAATTTGATTGGTCCTTTGTGCCAATATAAGTCCTGTAAATGTTCTCACTTACCTTCAGAACAGCTTGTCTCTCTGATCAGCGTTGCCAGATTGGGCGATTTTTCGCAATTTGGACGACTTTTATTTGTAAATTGCGACAAGAAATTCTCATTTGCGACTTGCGACTTTTTGGGCGACATTTTATTTGTATTTTGCGATTTTTGGGCGATTCAGCGTTTGTCGGTTTGCGGCCTTCTCATTGGCTTTTTTTTTCCATTCGGTTCACCTATCACCTGCCTCCTGCCTTCGACAGTAGGTCGTGGATGTGGCCTTGTAATTGATCGAATGGTCTCTAGATAGTTGTAATTATTCTGAGCACAAACCAAAAAAATCCCAAACTTCGAAGTAAAAATTTTACAAGCCAATTGGTTTTTAAAAAAAAGCCCAATTTGCGGTTTATAGCCCAATCTGGCAACACTGCTCTAGAGGGCACCAAAATCTGGATCCGCATTTAGTGCGAACGGGGGACCCTTTAGATTTTATTCTAGGCATAGCCAACATGATAGGGATCCCTATCATGTTGTCTATGATTATAGGATTGTCTAGGGTAATGTAGGGTAGTTCTCACCAGGTGGCTAGGGTAAAAATAATAAACTTGGTTCCCATCACTGGTTGTAATGGCTTTGAAGTTACAAAAAATATATTAAATAAATTTAACCAAAGTATGCATGAAAAATTTGAAGAGCTGAATGATGCAGCAGTGTTACTAGAACAACTATTCAATTTCTTTTTGAAAAATATAAATAGAAAGAATATTTAATAAAAAATTTAAACTTACAATTGTGCATTTTCCTTAATAAATAAGTACAACAAATCTGTGCGCACAAACGTACGCTAATTTATCGATATTTTCGATAACAATAGATATTTAAAATTTGGGCTACTTTTGGGCTATTTTTGAGCACATCAGGGGTCGGATTTGCGACCTTATCCTGAAAAAAATCTGGCAACGCTGTCTCTGATCATAGCTTCCTTTGGATGCTGAAGAAGGCAGCTTGGCTGCCGAAATACGTATTCATCAGAATAAATTCGTTATGTGGATTAGTGGTTTCTCTGTCTTCTGTTGTTTGCATAGGATATATTTATAATATGGAGTGCGTGATGCTAACGTCTTGGCTATATCTGAGTATGCATGATTATATTGCAAATAGATAAGTTATGCTGGTGGTTTCGTCTGCGATATGGTATTTCCTGCAAATCCTATCGCTCGAAACCTTAATGTGTTTACTGCAGTTATTTGTACCAGTGACCTAGTCTTGCATGGCGATTATGGTTCCTTCAGTTTGCCAAAGTCACTTGTATCAATTAATTTAATGCCGACATGTGGCTAGTGTAAGGAATGTGGACTAACCCATTCAATTTTCCCAATAAAACAAACTCAACTTAAATAACTCCACAACGTATACCACAAAAATAGCATCTAAGAGGAAGTGAACAAGTCTTAAGTGAAGAGAGCACCGATAGAAAAAGAATTCAAGTAATTTAAATCAGTTTATTAAAACAAGAATAAATTTTTCAAGACAATAGAAAGATTCAGCAATCGAGACGTCGACTTGATAAATGCTTGTCGGGCTCTGCTCACAAATACCCACGCAATCGAGAGGTAGTTAGCTCGTCTCCAAAAATTGAAATCCAATAGTAAATTCCTTGAAAACGAAAGGGTTAGAGTTTCCGCAACGGTTGTTTTTGCCGGTGAATTCTAGCCTATAAGAAAAAAAATAAGAGGAACAACAAAATATCAAAATAGACAAAAGCTAATCAGGTAACTCTCTCAACAATTGAAAGCTATAAGCCGTACACCATATAGACCCAATTCCAAAAACAAAACGAATAATCACTTATTAAAAAATAGAACTGGAAACGTAAGTAACAACAAAGTTTCAATAATTTATCAAACGCAAAACTAGAAGTAAAGCCCGCATCCAATTTTCGTCCATTCCAGTAGATTAATAAAGTTTAACGTGATTTGAGAAGAATACCGAAGATCCCTTCTTGGTGAGTAGCGAACGAGACACGTGACCTGAACGTAAAAGATAGACTTGTTTTGTAAGCATCATAACAACCTTGTGTCAGTTTCAAGTGAGCCGATTGATGACGGTGATCACATCGAACAGAAAAACAAGGGCATGATGATCCAACCGTTTGGCCGACGGATCAACAGGAAACCAGAAAAACTGAAAAGGCTACTAAAAATAAAGACAAAAAAACAAAAAGTTGAGTACAGGGAGACAAAGAAAAGGAAATAAAGGAAAAATAAAGGCGAATAAGGAACCAAGGAAGGGTAAGGGAATTTAAGGAATTTAGTACAAACAGTTGCATATGCATTCTTGATTGAACGTTACACAGGCGAATAACAAAGCTACATTCTTCGAGGCTCACGAACAAGTAGGTTTTCATTGCATCTATTTCCAAACAATATCCATTGCTCCTATACTGCTGGAGTTCAACGACGAGGGTCCGACCAAGATTTCCCGTCAGTCTGAATGAAAGAAGGAGGTGGAACGAACATAGCTGTTTTCAAGCGACGATAGGCCAATAAAGATCGACACACTGATAAACACATCAAATCTGGTTTCATGCGTTAAACGAAGATCCCGTAGATCCCATTTCGTCAAGAAACTTCATCACATCAATGGAAGATCTCTGAAGTCGTCCGTGGATTTCTTTATGACAGTACGTTCTGCCACTTAGGAAGTAACTAGGCGAGAAAGACAGCCATCGATAATGAAAGAGATACGGTCGTTTCTCCCTGAATTTCTTCAAGCGTTTCTCAAATTTGTTCTACGTGGTTTCGACACGACGACGAACTTCAATGTTCCAAATTATCCAGAAGAGAAAGAGAAAAAGGTCTCTCTAAGTGAACTCGATCCTTCTTTTGACATTAACCGCCATAAACGAGTAAGTGAAAAGGTAGTCATCACCAAAGAGCCCTTACTAAACAAATTAGCATAGATGGACGCTGCTAGCCTGCCGTTCAAAGCTAATCCGAACATGGCAGCGATTCCGCCGCTGTCGAATTCGATTGCACCAAATTTTTATCATAACGAACTTTTCTGTAAAAAAACGGTACGAATTAAAATTATAAAAAACTAACGACGATAGTTGCTCGTTGAATTACAAAGATTAGAAATAAACGAATCGTTAAAGGCGCGACACTTTTCCAACCCCACAAGATCGCTGCCCCACCAGATAACCCGTAAAGACAATTCGGGGGGAATTTTGTTTTTACTAGCTACTTGCCCCGCGAACTAAGCCCAACGGCGTTCACTAACCTGAACCCTTTAAAACTTTGACAATTCTGTCCTCTATTTTTTGTCAACGATCTTTTGAGTTGGAGAGACCAATCCTGATAGGGATGACTCAACGAGCTAGGTAATCGTCGGCAAGTAATGGCCGTGTGGCCAACGGCTTATCAGAACAAAAATAACATAAAACCATAAGGCTCGGAGAACCTCAGAGGTGGTCCATAAAACAAAATCCGCTCACCATCAGAGAGAGTGAGGAAAAAAAATTTTCCTCCCTGACTTGAACCCGGGGAGACCAGAAAATCGAGAGTCGAATACGCAACACTGGTTGAGCTGGTTGGTTTGTTTGTTTGTTTGTTTGTTTGTTTGTTTGTTTGGTATTAACGTCCTTTTCAACTGATATGGTCATTTCAGGACGGCGTTATAGGGGTCGAAAATTTTGCCTCGCAAGGGTTCTTTACCTTCAGCCGGTAAACGACTACACGGGACCAATGGCTTTACTTCCCTTTCGAAGGAAGTGCGTGATCTCAGGATTTCTCCCTGAAAAATCCTCGTCATCCTCGGCCGAGATCGAACCCGCGTACTCGGGCATCAGAGGCGATCACGCAACCACTGAGCCACCAAGACCGATACTGGTTGAGTTCAGAATAGTGTCTGTATGTTTTAGGAATGTCTTGTGTGTTCTGAACGCTGTATGGATTTATCAGTCCTGCAGATTCTTTATGCAGAGATAGTGAGCTGTTTGAAGTAAAGAAGCCTCTTAGTGAATGAGTCTGTTTGTGATATAAAGTGATTATTTCGAAAGCCTTCCTCTAAAGGCTCATACGAGAGGCGATGGATTTTCGGATTGCAGTGATAGGGTGTTTGTTTATTAAGTGGTCTTCGTGTTTCATTCAAGATCTGTGTCTATCCACTCTATGACTTCCAAAGATTAGTTAGTATTGAGATGGCCTAAATATTAATAGTCTTTTTGTCTCCAAACAATAGACATATCGTATCTCCAATGAGGCATTGTACTTCTAGAAATGCGATACGTTTATTTTATACAAGGTGAGTGTCAAAAATAGAGGCGATGAGAAGAGGCCAGAGGAAACCCGATGCTGTAAAGAGAAGCGGAAGCAAAGATCGAGCAGCTTCTTCACAGTCGCCCTCTCCCGCCACCCAGAATAGCATAGCCAAGGCTTCATTGGATAAAAATAAACGAGAGGGACCAATGAAAAAAGAGAAAGGACGGCAAAGAAAACGCAAGGCGTCGCCGTTCGAGAGAAGAAAAAAGAGAAGAGATTATGACAGGAATGGAGGAAGACATGAAAGGAACGGAGAGCGAATGTTAAAGGAGGACAGCACGTCTAAGCGCCGACGAAGGGGAAGAGAGAACAGCGAGAATCGGGGAAGGTTAGACGGACGAACTACCCGGCCAAGTGCGACAATTGCGGACGGAGTCGCTTCGACACGCGAAGAAGCAACGAATGTCGTTCTTCACGAGAGTTCCAGGCCCGCCGGAAAATTAATGGTTACCAGCAAGCGAAAGCAAACGGAGAACGAGTTCGCAACCGGAGCTCCAAGCGTTAGCGAGAGGAAAGCCGACCTGACGAATTTCGCCGTCAAGCAGCAAAGCCTGTCGCCCCGTCTTCTCATCGGTCAAGATACTTCTTCGCCACGCCGACAAAACGGCTTCGCCATTCTCAGAGTGACGATACTTCTACGCTGGATATAGGAACCCCGGAGATATCTACGGAGTCAGCAGGTAACGGGGGGTCTCCCAAGTCACGTAGCCATGGGGCTCCTCAAGCCTTGCTTTCCTTAGATAAGATAGCCATACCCGATCCAGTGCCGCTCACCAATCTATGGAGAGATGCTAAAGCTCCCGATACTACTAGTGAAATTGATTTGTGCCCTCCATATGATGCAACTTCATTTCCCAGGACAAGCAAAATCCTTTCAATCTAATTTCCAATACTGATGAAAGTTTGTTTGTGTAATCTACCCCGTTTGGATACATGTGGCGGCCCATTATTAACTGAGAACTATAAGTTGTATGATTAACTATTTATTCAAAATTGTTGCTATTTTGGTCGTCCACTTTATTGTCAATGGTTCCAAGTGACTATTTATCATATTACTTTATATTGCACCATTTAAAAAAAATCCATTAAAGTTCATTATTTCGTTCACTCTGCCTGATTTGTTCCCACCTCTATCATGTTGCATAAAATTTTAATTAATTAGGCCTATCCAAGATAGTGAGTTAAAGTGTTACCTCTCTTTCTCCTGCATGTGCAAAAAATGGAGATATCTCAAATCTCTTGCAGCCAACAAGTAGGAAGTCATGGGTGGGCTATCTGTTGGTGATCTTCCGATAACCTGATTCTGCAAATTAGGACATTTTCAAAATTCATCTCGAAAATCTCAAACTTGTGTGGCATTCAATTATGAACACAATAAAAGTCCCATCATAATCGGAAAACTATATTACTCAATAACGAAACGGGGACATTTTTACATGCAACAATATCACGTGTCCATTCAGTTTTGGATATTTCACACGTACAGTTCTTTGTACAATACGGTGGTCTGTCATGCTCATGTGCTATGGTGCTGCTACTGAGAATACTGCTGCTGCAGTTTGGCTTTATCAGGTTGGTTGGTCGGTTGGTTCATCACGTTTATGACCGCGCCAACACAAAGTCATTTAGCACCCCTTAACGATTAATACGAGGGGCGGTCATAAAGTTCATACAATAGCATTGAAGGCATGATCGTACGGCAAACAAATTTGGTAGGGACACCAATCCCTGTCCACATAAACTCTCTGCAAAGTTACCCACTTCTGCCATCGATATTTCACCCTTGAATACCCATCCCCAGCCGCAGTAATGCCTTCATCATCGCTGTCAATTTGCTCCCACGAAGTGGTTTCTTCGTTTTCCTAAATAAGAAAACCTCACTGGGCGCCTGCCTGAGCTTATTTAGGAACTTGAATAAGCCACTTCGTGGCAGGCGATTTAACAGCGATGATGAGGTCATTGTTGCTTTAAGGAGTAGTTTTCCGAGCAGACGACGGGCTCTACATTTACGGCATTCACGGATGAAATATCGATGGCAAATGTGTGTGACGTTGCATGGATTCTGTGTGCAGAGGGATTTGTGTGGAGAGCCTTTGGTTGCCGTACGATCATCTCTTCTGTGCAATTGTATGAATTTGATGACCACCCCTGGTATCTATACACAATCTTTTACGCATTCAGAGGACAAACGCAACATCCTGCTCACGGCGAGATTTGAACCGGTAACCTGAAGGATTTGAGAACCAGTAAGCATACGCCTCAGCGCTTTAAGACATCGAACCGGCGCTTTTTCAGGACTGACATCCAAAGACGTAAAAATGTTTCAGTTTCATTTTTGAGTGATCTATTCATCCAACTTTGATGCGTTTATCGTTGTGTTCATAATTGAATTTCGGACAAGCAGGTAGTGGGATATTGATCCCTATCCATTACGGTTTATGAGATAAATTTTGCATATGCCCTAATTTGCATACTCCGGTCTTAGGAAAGTCCCTAACAGATAGCCCACCCACGACTTCCTCTTTTTTTTGGCTGCAACAGATTTTGCATATCTCCATTTTCTGCACAGAGAAGAGAGGGGTAACAGACTTTTGATTCACCGTGTATATGGGACATATCAAATACCTTTTTGTAATCAGTGTAGACTGCATGGAGGTTTGTTTGTTTATTGTGAGTTTATCGTAGAATCACACATATCAGGATTTGCTCCTTCAGCCTAAGCGAGTTCTACGGCATCCTTTAGTTTCAAGTGAGTATATAGTTTGTATCAATATGCGCATAGAGTTTTTTCGCTTTGCGAGTTGTTATTATTTTGTGAAGTGCAGGCAGGCATTTAATAAGATTATCCTGTGTAGGATCTGCAGTATTATGTGTTGTTGAAACCACGTAAGTTAAATCTTGTGTGAGGAAGTTAGCACTGTTTTTTGGATTTGAATATTGGGGAAAATGTTTTGCATGATCAGATGCAAACAAATGAAGCGCTTGCACCAGAAAATCTGAATCTTATCTACTAGAACCTTCCAGTTATGAATATATATGACTGAGTGCTTCTTTTATTTCGGATATAATTGTCTTATAAGAAATTGCAGAATAATAATACATTATTAAAATCTTTTAAGTTCACAACTTTGCTATCTAAGCTTCAAAACGACAATGCAAGAATAATAAAAACATTCCATGAAATGTAAACAAATTTCAATGAATTTACGTCATGTTAAAAATAACTTTAAAAAATAGTTTATGAAGTGTAATTACCTAAAAGATCGTCTTTGTTGCGTGGCTTGCAATATGCAGATGTTTGCTTGAAACTTTTCCTGGAACTTTGAAAGATTAATGAGGAAATTTCGTGCGAAGAACTTTTCATTGCAATAGTTTACTAAATAAACTCCACACGCATATTATTTTTATTTTTATTTTTTATTTATAACATCTGACTTCCAGATTTAACTTCTTGTTGTATTTTTTTTTCGCTTTCTATTTAAAAGGTCAAATTCTAATCTGCTTATATTCATACTTTAGAGGTTTAAATTTTTAGTTTTCTGAATATTTTAATCAGTACTATACAGGGTGAGTCTGAAACCCTGTGACAAACTTAAAGGGGAGGTAGTATGGATGATTCTAAGTAAAAAACTTTATATGAACATGGGTCGGAATTTGAACGATAACTGAGATATGAACAGTAATAAAAATTCGCATCCCTCTTCAACATATAACTATTTCAGTAGAGATGTATTCTCATCGTAAAGCGTGGAATCATGTCTTGAATCTGATTCTGATCGTATTGACAGTATCAGTTCATCAGCAAGGATTGCCTTCTCACACAACCAGTTGTGATCTTTATAATTTTCTAATATGTTTAGATAAACATAAATTCTCTAAAGGAATTTACTCCAGTTAATGGCTCATTAGGGAAAGTGTCTTCACCTTTTCAGCATAAGCTTGAGAGCTGCTGCACGCCCTACAAGTTGTATTCTTTTATTTGTTTAAGAATAATTTCTTATATCTCCTCAAAGAAATGATAGAGATTTTTATTTATTTTTAATACTTTTAATAATTAGCCGTTTAAAACGTGAATAATTAAGCAAAAAACGTGAATAATTAAGCAAGCATCGTAGCCGACGAAAAATATGGTCAGGTGACTTTTCAGTTTCGGGGCCTGTCTTCTTCGTCGGCTACGGCAAGCATTTATTTGATCAACCATTGTTGACGCAATATACAAAAGCGACCAACCGATTGTTGACGTAAACACGACCAACTGATTTGCAAACAAACAAATACCGAGTGATCCAAAAGTGTGTTACATTTTTTCATGAAACTAATAAACCATGAAACGGTAATCCAAATTGTGTTTACCGTTAAAACTTGATCGAATTTCAACGAGTAGTTTCCGAGTTACGCAGTCAACATCGTAACACGTGGTGGTTAGTACTCACATGTGAGCACGTTTTACGAAGTTGAGTGCGTATCTCGGAAACTACTGGTTGGAATTCGTTCAAATTTTAACGGTATACACAGTTTTACATCCCCTTTTATTCTTCCAAGTTTCATCGTCTTAGATGTTGTAGAAAGTGAGTTATTAACTTTTTTGCCTAGAATCATCCATACTATCTCCCCTAAAAGTTTGTGACAATGTTTCATATACATCCTGTATATAGATTATTATTTTCTATGTTTTTGAGGCGCCTATGTCCAGTTTTGGATTCTTTCCATCGTTGTCGTGGTATTCTACATCCGTGTGTTAAATTTCAACTTTATTACTTACTTGCAAGCTGCATTTTAAGACCGGACAAACATATATGTGTGCTTTATATGTTTAGATTAAATAATATACGTCTTTAATTGCACCTGTAATAAATTTTAAATACTTAATAAACTTTTTTTCTATTTTCATTTAGTTTTTGAAAATATTTTACTGTGAAAGAAAATTATATACACTTTAAATATATAACAACGTGTATAAACTGTATTTAATTAATTAAAGCTAGATAGTTTTATAACATCAACTATTTAGGAGGGAGAAACTTCTTGGCCGTCCGGTGATCTTCTTTAATTCTTGCATCTAAATTATCCTATTTTCCACCGCCCTTGGGAGATTGGGAAATTAAGTTCGTAATCCGCCATTGGCTTCTGCTAGAGGAAATGAACTTCTTTAATCCTCTCCCAGAGGCCTTCATTGACTGTTTTTAAAACAATGATGTTCAAATTTCTTTCACTTTGGCGGAAGAAAATCCTAGAAAACTTTCACTGAGGTCGGAAAGAAGGTTCAATTGGCTTAAGCAAAAGCTATTTCCATTTACTGTTAAGGTTGGCTCTTTCAATTTGTGTGCCGAGTTTTGCATTCTTAATCAATGAACTTTGTACTTTAAGATTAATTTTGTTTTCTTTTTTCTTAAATTTATTAACGAAGAAACCCCTTAAGTGATATACAATAAGAAACGCAGCTTTTCTTGGGTTTTTTCCTGTTAACTTCTCCCAGTTGTTACAACTTTAATCTAAATTACCTCAAAGATTAAATCTAATTGGTAGGATTAAAAGAATGAATTTAATTACGGTCTTTCTTGTGGAAGCTATAGCATTAACGCGTATTATAACTATTGCGGTTACGTAGTTTTTTTTTTTTTAACATTTTGACATAATGCCTCGAGCTTTTCTCTTGCATTGAATACATTTATATTGTGCATGATAATAGGGGAAAGCCAAAACAAGGAGAAAAATGGAAAGATATTAAATTCGAAAAATGTCTTAAAATTTTTTATCATAAAGCTTATAAAGAAATGGTATTTAGCGAAGGTAAATAATAAAGGGACATGTTTCATTTCCCGATTAGGCGTCACTCACACCCCTGATGCTTGTCTGTGCATTTTGAGTGGTGCTTTTTTTGCCTGGCGTTGTCTGAGAGTTACTTAATTTAAATCAATATGAGTGCTACAGTCGCAGACAAGTAATACACTGAGATACACTAATGACTTCATACATAAGGTACAATTCTGAATGACCAGGAAGAACTTTCGGTTTCTCTGAAGAGGGCTCCCCGGTGAAGCCATATATTCGATTCACGTTCATCGACAGCAGTAGGAGTGGATGTTTTACGATGGTGTTTCCCATGGATGGGTTTGGATGCCCAAAGGTCTTTAAGTTGTTCAGCTGTCGTTATTGAGACTGGCAGGCACGTGTCAGATAACTGGAGTGGAGTGTATCCAACATCTGCTTTACGATGGCAAGATGAAGAAGCGAATATGTGCGATTGTGGAAATATCCATAGAGATGCAGAATCTGTCAATTATGGAATGTTTCTAAATCCATCAGTCCTCGACCACCTTCTTTTCCTGGAAGAATCATGCGTTCAATACTGGAGGTGGAATGGTCTGTCGTAACGTGTTAGAGTTGTTCTGATCTTGTTTTGTAGATTGCTTAGGTTTGTGTTGGTCAATTTTAGTATTCCAAAGGAGTAGGATAGGAGGGGTAAGGCAAATGTGTTAATGGCTTTGATTGTGTTAAGGCGTTCAATCAGGCGGTGAAGTCTGCCTTCCAGGTGACGTGCGAGGTCTGTTTTAATCTCAGTATAAGCAATTCCCGTTGACTGTTTTATAACAAGGTAGCGGTCGGTATCTTCATTGTCAGGGGTAGAATCTCAGTGTGTAATCTGGTAGTATCTGTCATGATTCTTTCTTTAAATATAGGAAATCTCAAAGTTTACAATTTCAAAAAACCATGCTTTGTTTGGCTAAAACATTAAAAAAGTTGTTGCGTAGGAGGAACAAAAATCCTGTCACATCATACATGGAAATTCTGCAACATTATAATTTAATGTCTAGTCGTCATACCCTAGCTGTTTTTCTTGATAGTTTATCTACGAGTTTCTTACGGGAGTGTGCAGTCGATTATTCACGAAGAGCCTGTGATTCAGGAAATATGTGTAACAGGTGGGTTCCACGACAGCTCACAGACCATCACAAGAACCAACGTTTCCTGTCGTCTTCGGATTTCCTGCAATGATATTCATCCGAAGGAGACGCGTTTTTGCGTCGACTAATCATAGGAGACGAATCTTGGTTTCACCACTTCATCCCTGAAAGCAAGCGGTCGTCTTTGGAATGGATGCACGGGAACTCCCCACCCACAAAGAAGTTCAAGGTTGTTCCATCTGCGAGGGAAGTCATGGGGACTGTTTTCTTTGACTGTGAAGATGTCGTGTATACGGAATTTATGAAGAAAGAACGAAAATGAACACAGCCTCGTACTGCCAGACGCTCCGAAATCTGAGAAAAGCGATAAACGAAAAACGGCAGGGAAAATGAGCAAGGGGATCATACTCTTGCACGACAATACCACACCGCACAAAGTTCGCGTTACTCAGGAACTGCTGTGAACGTTTAAGTGGGAGGTGTGGCAACATCCACCATACAGTCCCGACTTAGCCCCATGTGACTATCATTTGTTCGGGAAAATGAAATGTGACCTGGGAGGAAAACAATTCCGCACTGATGACTACGTCAAAGACGCAGTGCTTACATGGTTGAGAAACGTTGGAGCGGATTTTTACTGCAGCGGCATGAAAAAGTTAATTTCACGTTCAGAAAAGTGTTTATAATTGTTGGATGATTATGTAGAAAAGTGAAATAAATGGTGCACGTTTCCTCAGAATGTGTGAATGGGATCTTAACTTACATCTGTTTTTACTGTTTCAAAGTGTAACTTACTTTTTGATTCAACCTCGTAAGTTAAAATGGTCAGCTATTTCGTTTGATATTAAGGGGTGTGTAATTAATAAGTGAACCATGTTTGTAACATAGTTTCATATTTTTACAAGGTATCAATGGGCTGTTGCAGAACTTTTGCCAGAATTTTCAAAAAGTGACCTCTGCAAAAAACGGACCTGGGCGCGCTTCAAAACTTCAACAATGTCAAAACAGCCTCGCGCCACCATCCAAACCAATAATTGCTGACTTAAACAACTCGAATCTCTCACTTAACAATAGCAACCTCACTTCCACTGAAAAGAAATATTTATCAAATAAAATACACTGAATGATCAATTTATTAGAGACAACCTGCTAATAGCGTTTTGCTCCTCCTTTGGCGGCGAGAACTACCTGAATACGTGCTGGAATGGATTCAACAAGGTGTTGAAACCGTTGCGGAGGAATAGAAGCCTAGGCTGATATCACAGCATCCCGTATTTGGTGCAGGTTGGACGGTAGAGTGGGAAGGCGTCGGATGGTTCTCTCCACTTCATCCCATAAATGCTCGTTCGGGTTGAGATCGGGGGACCATGTTCCTCGAACCAGTCCAAGACCAATCGAGCACAGTGACAGGTAGCATTGTCCTGCTGAAACTGTCCGTCACCACCAGGGAACATAGTCATCATGAACGGGTGCACCTGATAGGCAACAATGTTCAAATAGTGTGTCGCATTCAGGGATGTCTCTACGGATATCAGAGGGCATTGTGTGTCCCAAGAGAAGACACCCTAGCCCAGCATTCCTACACCCGCTTGTACAGTTGTCTGCTGACAGGATGTGTCCATGGCCTCGTGCTGTCTGCGCCAGATACGTAGTCTGCCGTCCGCATGATGAAGTAGGAACCGCGATTCGTCGGACTAGGCGACTTTCTTCCACTCATCCAGTGTCTAGTAGTGACGCCTGTGTGTCCATAGCATGTGCGCTTTCATATTTTGCTGTGACAGCGACGGTACCCGTGCTGGCCGCCTGTTGTTAATCCAGCTCGGTGCAAGGTGCGCCGCATCGTTGCTCTAAAATGGGTTGGGATGCTCCCTCATTGAACTGCGCTGCAATTTGTTGGGCTGTTACCGTCCTGTTGCTGTGGATGATTCGTGCCAGCTCCGTTGGCCTCGTTCATCCACGGCCCTGTTTCGTCCGCAGTTGTGTTTGTTGGATGTTGTTAATCGGATATAAATCCAAATCCAAAAAAAACTTAATGAATACACAGTAACTGTTTTCAAAATTTTAAGTCATTCTTCCAACGGTTGGTGTTGCAGTACAAGCTTGCCCTTCCGTCAAACGCACTCCCTTTGAAACTTTTCTGCCCTCCAGCCCAAACCAACCAACACAAGCTGGGATTTGTGGGGACTTTAATTTCAAACAACCGCGGAAAAGACCGGGCCATGAACAGAGTACCTGGTCAGATGAAAACCCGCGGGAAGCAATTCCGACCAAGCAACACAAGAACGCGCCGTGTGCACATTTTCGTATAAAGGAAGGGCACGTTAACCCTTATGTGCTTAACCCAAGCTAGCTGCCAAAAGTAAAGAGAAGGTTCTGGAACAAGGGGTCATCCTGAAACAGTTTCCTCAACTCAAAACTGAAAAAATTGAGCGTGTTCCCGCAGGGAACGCTACAGACGCTGCAGTTTCCAACAAAGGCAGGAGCGACGAACTATTTGCACGCGTGTGTTTGTGTGCGCACTAAAGAGCCCTGCTTAAAGTGAATAGGTAAGCGTTGTCATATGTCTTATCATTATTGCACTGTAAAGCAATCACAGGAAAGTTTTGACACCCCCTTATACGTATTTCTTTTTCTGTCAAAAATACCAGAAAGAAAAAAGTTTTGTTATAATAACATCTCTAATTCCACGAATTTTATGTTGTGCTTTTCTTTAATGCATTCCCTTCAATTACTGTGTAAATATTAACCCACATAGAAAATAAAATAATATTTTCAAAAAGTTGTTCTGTCAGATCTTGAAATTAATAACGAGTTGTGAAGGTAGTGCTTTCATAGAAGCGGTAATGAAGTAAAACAATAAAATTCCCTACCCTGGGTTTTATACAACACAGCCCAAGCTTATGACCGCTACTTGGTCTTATTTATAGGAATAAATAATAAAAAAGAATGAAATGCCAACTGTCCATATTTTGTCGTAATTAAAGCAAGGCCGTTGAGTTGTTGTAGTCTTGAGTAGATAAAGTTTATTGTCTTTAAAACATTTTTATGTTTATGCGTTTTTATTTTTATGTTGAAAGCATTCCTAATTTAAGCACTTACCTATGACAACATTTATTATTACCAAACTGTGCTTAGAATTTCTGCCATTTGAGTGAAAAAAAACCCCTCTTATGTTTAGGCCAAAGAAATGCTACGCAACAAACATTGCCGCCCTAAAGGGAATGCAAAAGGCAACTTCAACTTTAGTGGCGGTGGCGACTCAGGGTTGATTACATTCTGTAAGATACGAATCTCAATTGGACAGAGCTAATTTCGGTAAAAGGACCTCTTTAAGGTCCATAAATTTGAATAGGAGCTCTGAATGTGTACATTTAAAGAGGAAAACAAATTTACTAAGAATTAATCAAATAGCAAAAAACAAATTTCTAACTCATCCCAAGCTATTTATGTTAAAGCTGACTTGCGAGATAAATACAAAAGCAATTTTTCGAGAAAAACGCTTGTAGAAAGCTTCCTTGTAGTAAACAAAGATAGTCAAGTTTAAACCTGTATCAAATTTTTAAAAAAATAGAGACCCTTTTCTGAGCTATAAACAAAATTTCATTTAGTAATGTTTCCTAATAAATGTGTCACATATCAACTCATCACTTAAAGTATATGTCAAATTCTGAAAGTTCATTAATCATTAAATCCTTATTAGTAAATTAACTATATAAAAAAGTGAGTCCCCGAATTTGGTAATATGTTCATTGATATGCTGAAAATTGTTAATATAAAATTGTTTGAAATTAATTGAAAATACCTTTGGGCTTACTTATTTATTCAATGGTAAATGTAAGTCTCTGAATAGAAGGCAGAATACCCAAAAGTATAAACTGCTGTTTAGTTTTTTTTATACACTGTACTCGTATATCTAGCGCAGATGAGTAGAATTGGAGATAAGAACCACAAAAGTCACGAAAGATTAAGAAATTGTGTCTAAAAATCTGGAGCGATATCGCACGTAACTACTCAGTAGTTGAAATAATAGCAATTCTACCTGCCTTTTCTGTTTAGTTCAAATCCTTCAATTTTTCGCCTAATTCTCGGTCAAACGATGCGAAATTAGGAACATTGGTATATCTCTTGTGAAACTTTAGTCCAGTATAAAAATTTTCAAAATTCGAATTCTTAAAAAAAGATCAAAACTTCTTTTTCATTTAGTTTACTTTCCAAATTGGGATAGGGCAATCTCTTTAGTTTTCCTTCATTTAATTAAAATTCCTGGGCAGAAGACTTGCAGCTTTTCAGGATCTAGTTTTAAGTCTTGTAGGTCGAATCTGCTTTGCTTGGCAGAATGAATAATTGAGTACCGTACAAGAATAAATAGTTTTTGCAAGAGGAAAGACTAGAGAGCATAAAATAAAATAGAGTAAATAAACTTTTGAAAGAGCAACGTTTTTATTTTTTTCAATAGAAAATGCATTCAAAAGTAGAAAATAATTTTTTTTGGCTTAATATTAAAAATAAAATGTGAAGAATCGTTTAGAACTCTTATTAAATATTAATAATGAATATACGAGATTTGGGGCATAGTAAGTCATTTTTTCTCAGAGATAAGGGATAGTATCACAAAATATGTCTCAAAAAAGCCGTGCATTCGTAGTACCTTTCCACAGCATCAGAGGACTCTGTGATTTTCTGTTGTTGCACAGAGAACCATGATAAATCAGTTCTTAGCCGCCGTGCAGGGCCCCTATTCTTGAATTTTTTCGTGTTGCAATCAAACTCACATACACTATCTCACTCGAGAGCTTTCAACTCACACAATTGGTATTCTCCAGCATGGGGGTGAAACTGATAGCTTTTTCAGTATTTCAATATGGCAGCCTGATTAGTCCTGTTTTGCATATGCAGAGCTGAAGGAGAGCTGTAAAACTCTTAAAAAAGGTTCTTCTATGAGAATTCTTCAATTACTGTGGATAACGACATAATCAATAAGACGAAAACCTCTTGTCCACAACTGGATTTTATTCCGCATATACGTATTTCGAACTCTTTGAGTTCATTATTCAATGCCAAGTAAGTATTTGGTGAAGTTGACAAAATTTATAGAAGAAAAGCGGTCACCATTCAACCAATAGAAAACACTGAGAAGCAGTGACTAATGGTAAAAATGGAACACCTCTTTTTTACAAAAAACGCGGACCTAGGAGAAATACTCCCAGGGAGCCACGTTGGAGTAATACAATAAAAAGGTACAAACATAAAATCGATTAAATGGCAATTATAATCTAAGAAATCGATTAAATTGCAATTAGACAAAAGACTCGGAAATTATAATAACAAATAGCCATACAAACTAAGAAATAAATAACCATATTAATCATTGATAAGAAAGAAAGGAAATTATCGTGACGCTTTAATTATTTGTATTAAAGTAGAATCTCCGATCGGGCCTGCGTCTCCATTCAACAGTGTGTTCGGATCCTTCTTTGCGATTTCCAGTGTTTCATGCGTCTAGTGCATTTCTGTTACTAACAAGTCTTAACAGTTTGCAATCTTTCAACAGAATGTCGTGTCCCGTCTCTAACATGTGTCTAGCGACTGCTGAACTATATGGGCGTCCAAACCTGGCGTGGGCCGTGTGTTCCTTAAACCTCTTTGTGACATTCCTGCACGTGGCTCCTCGGTATGTTTTCGGACATTTGCTGCAAGCGATCTCGTATATACCAGATTGGGACAGTGGTGGCGTCTTGTCCTTGGGGTTTCCCAGGAGGTTTCTCAAAGTATTGGGGTTTTTGTATGCTAAAGACAAATTAGCTTCCTTGAAAATAGTGCGCAACCCGGCAGACAGTGTATTGTTATACGAGATGGGGATCCTGAGCGTTGGAGTTCTTTTGTTGTTGAGGGTAGTGGAATCCCTGACCTGTTTGGTGAATCTTCTCCTTCGTACCAAATCTCGAATTAACCCAGGATCATAGCCGTTGCAACTCGCTATGTCTTGTATGCGCCTGATCTCATTAGAAAACCTGGCCTTCGACAAAGGAATATTCAGGGCTCTGTCCACCATGAAGATAAAGGCCGACAGTTTATGACTCCAGCAGTGATTAGACTCTTTATGGATGTATACGTCGGTGTGGGTGGGTTTTCTATGAATGTCGAACTCTAATCTGTTGTTATTCCGAATTATCTTCAGGTCCAAGAAAGGTATTGAATTGTTCTCCTCATATTCAACCGTGAATTGTATCGAGTTATAGAAGCCATTTATATATTCGAGAAACACTTCGACACTCATCTTACTGGTATCGATGATGGCAAACACATCATCAACGTATCGATACCAAACTTCCGGAAAATATTCGCCAGAGGAAGCGAGTTTGGCCTCAAACTTCCTCAAGAAGATCTCTGCAAGTATAGGGCTCAGACAACTCCCCATAGGAGTTCCAGAAGACATCCGATAAAATTCACCATTAAACTGTAGAAAATTGTTGTTTACGCAAAGTTTGCAAAGGGACACAACGTCGGTAACTAAATCGTCTCCTACCTTATTGTCCATCAATACTGTATGGAGGAAGTCCAAGGTCTCCTGTATCGGTAGATTGGGAAATAAAGAAGTTACGTCGAAAGAGACCAGAACACAAGTATCTGAAAGTGTGACATCCTTCAATTTGTCAACTAGCTGCGTACTGTTCTTGACTGACAAATCCAGTTGGTCGATGTCTAGTTTGGCCAAATAGCTAGCTAAATACTTTCCTATTTCGTATGTTGGAGCCGAGATGTTAGAAATAATGGGTCGGAACTGATTCCCCGGCTTATGGATATTCGGGAGTGCAACTTGGCTACCTGGGAGTATTTCTCCTAGGTCCGCGTTTTTTGTAAAAAAGAGGTGTTCCATTTTTACCATTAGTCACTGCTTCTCAGTGTTTTCTATTGGTTGAATGGTGACCGCTTTTCTTCTATAAATTTTGTCAACTTCACCAAATACTTACTTGGCATTGAATAATGAACTCAAAGAGTTCGAAATACGTATATGCGGAATAAAATCCAGTTGTGGACAAGAGGTTTTCGTCTTATTGATTAAGGTTCTTCTAATTTGTTTTGTAAGTAAACATTGATTGTCGTGAATTGTATGTTATTTAATTAATAATTCCATATTAATTTAAGTATTGACAACTCTATTCTTTACAATTTTTGTGTCTCTAGACGAGTTGAATGCTTTAAGTTTTTATTTCAATTATATTTGTAAGTAATAAGAAAATAACAAAAAACTTTTAAAAATGTTCATTAGAAAAACCTTTCACTTTACAGAAAATGACCTTACTCGTGCATCTTCTGCAATATATGAATGCTTGCAAAACATTGATGAGCATGTAAAAAAAGAAGGCAAATATGAACATCTAACAACAGATTTCTTCCTCAAGCTTCTAGAGATCGTGCATCCAACAATTAGCTGGACATGGTTATTTTGCAGGCCGGGAGCACGCAGAAATGTTTTTTCCAAAAATAGTTATTTATTTTATCTAAATGGGTCTCTGCCATTATTTGAAACTTGTTTCGAAAGAAAGATCTAATAACCACGAAGCTAAAATATGCTAAACGCTTGAATAAAATAAAAAAGTAGACTTTGAAACAAAATTGATTTTATTTATTCTCTTATTTTAATGTCAATTTTTAAACATGTTTTTTAAATCAGAAAAATATTAATTTATTAAACTGATATTAATTGAAGTAAAAAAAAAAGTTAAATTTCTGTTTAAAACTATACAATGCTGCAAAAACACTATTTAAGTCATCATATTTTTAGCACATTTTCTATATATAGAAATGTGCTTATGTGATCGGTTTGTCCAGCTGTCCGTCCGTCCGTCCGTCCGTCTGTAGACAATCCCACAATTCATTGCGTTGCATGTATTGAATTGCATGTATTGCAATCTCACAATTCATTCAATCATGTCTTGAATTGCTGGAAGAAACGAATTATCCTCGCATTTGGTAAAACGCGTGTTGAGAACATGGGTTCGGTTCTGCGCGTGCTCTAAACGTTAATGAGATGGTGTGCGTGCAGGATACACGTGGTTGACGATTATTAAAAGGGCAGTTCGGTCCCTAAATCAAGAGAATTTTTTTATTCCTAGGGAGCTTAGCATTTATTACGATAACTTGAAAACGAATTAACTTTTTCACAGTCTGTTTTCACCAATCCATTAAAATGGGACAGAGTACGAACGTGAGATAGCAGGAATAAGTACGTGCTCTAATAGCACGTGCTTTAATGGTACCATTATGATACCCTCTTAAACATTTCCTATAACAAGATATGGCATGTAATATATCAAACGACTCGTAACAACATGTAATGAGAGAATATCATGAGAAAAAAAATGATAATTGTTTTTGGTTTAGTAGCAAGTGACCTAATGGTGCCCTATGAAACCATATGGTACCATTGGAACTTTCAATGCTAAGATATGGCATGTAATAGATCAAACGACTCGTAATAACGTGCCATGAGTGAATATCACGTGTAAATAATGATAATAGTTATTGGTTTAGTAGCACGTGCCCTAATGGTGCCCTATGGTACCATATGGTAACCTTGGAACTTTCAATGCTAAGATATGGCATGTAATATATCAAACGACTCGTAACAACATGTAATGAGTGAATATCATAGAAAAATAATGATAATGGGGTTTGGTTTACTAGCACGTGCCCTAATAGTGCCCTATGAAACCATATGGTACCATTGGAACTTTCAATGCTAAGATATGGCATGTAATAT
>JAHWFO010025632.1:187038-232555 GCA_023313115.1 Rhysida immarginata
GACTCGTAACAAGGTGCCATGAGTGAATATCACGAGAAAATAATGATGATGGTTATTGGTTTACTAGCACGTGCCCTAATGGTGCCCTATGAAACCATAAGGTACCATTGGAACTTTCAATGCTATGATATGGCATGTAATATATCAAAGGACTCGTAACAAGGTGCCATGAGTGAATATGACCGGAAAATAATGACAATGGTTATTGGTTTAATAGCACGTGTCCTAATGGTGCCATATGATACCATATGGTACCATTGGAAATTTTAATGCTAAGATATGGCATATAATATATCAAACAACTGGTAATAACCTGCCATGAGTGAATATCACGTGTAAATAATGATAATGGTTATTGGTTTACTAGCGCGTGCCCTAATGGTGCTCTATGATACCATATGGTACCATTGGAACTTTCAATGCTAAGATATGGCATGTAATATATCAAACAATCGTAACAACGTGGCATGAGTGAATATCACGTGTAAATAATGATAATTGTATTGGTTTTGTAGCACGTGCCCTAATGGTACAATACAGATTTTATAGAACTTTTAATGCTAAGATTTGGCGTGTAATATACATGTATCAACCAACTCCTTACGCGTTATTAGATCTTTTGTTATCCATAGCTTATTTGAATCAAGAGTATAGTACTCTTAGGCTTAATGGTATCTAAAATTCATTACTAAATAATTTAATAGTAGTTAATCGCTTGCTTCAATAAGACTTTAGTAATTTAATATGAAAATCTAATAGATGCTTACACAAAACGCTTCAGCAATTGAGGCTCACTTCGTTTAACATTATGTGAGAATTCTTACAAATTAAAGAACTTTTATTTTTTTAAGTGTATGAGGAATAACTTCACTCTCCATTTACCTTTTATTCTTCAAGTTTATCCTTTTAAATTCTCTCTATACGTTAGGCTATTTAAATAGTAATTTACAATTTAGTTTTCATATTTATTTATTTACTCTCAAGTGTTTTAAAATGTGGGTTATTCTATATATCCATGTACGATGCTATAAACAAGAAAATGTGCTCCCTTTATCCGCTTTGGCGGTAAAATCATTCTTGTTTATTACTTACTGCAATGATTAAGTAGTACTTCTTAAATCAAAAGTATTGTTGGAATCCTTACATTTTCTATAGTATAACTAACGTGTCGTCTGCTATTCAGGACTAGTCGAACCCGTAGCGCCCTCGGTGGCGCAAAGATTCCAGTATACGCTTTCATGAATAGAGATTCCTCCTCTGGTATAATGATCTATCTCTATGTTCTCCAGTTCAAACTACTAAACGAATTCGACTAGTGAGAGGAAATACGTCATACTCACATGAGTTTCGACATTGCCAATCATCTGGAATCGAGACTATTCATCAAGGTCCAATCAAATAATCGGAAACAGCTGTCATATGCTCAACTCACAAGCTTTATTCACAAGTTCTATTCACAAGCAGAAAAACGAATTCGTCAGCCAATTTCACCTTGTGCTTAGCTATATCAGAAGCTCTACACACATGAGTTGACAACGCACATGTTTATCCCAAAGCGGATAAAGGGAGCATATTTTCATGTTATAGCATCGTACATGGATATAATGAATTATTCAACATTTTAAAACACTTAAGAGAAATAAATAAATACAAAAACTAAATTGTAAATTGCGATTTAAGCAAGCTAATGTATAGAGAGAATATAAACGAATAAACTTGAAGAACTGAAAGGTAAATGGAGAGGGAGTTATTCCTCATACATTTAAAAAAATGCAAGTTCTTTAATTTGTTAGAATTCCCACATAATGTTAAACGACATGAGCCTCAATTGCTGAAGCGTTATGTGTAAGCATCTATTATTTTTTCATATTAAATTACTAAAGTGTTTCTACGTTATCATCTACTATTGAAGCAAGCGATTAACTACTATTAATTAGCAATATGTATAACAGTAGTGAGTTTTAGATAACATTAAGCCTAACAGCAATATGCTCTTGATAAGAATAACCTATGGATAACAATAGATCTAACAACTCGTAATGAGTTGGTTGATATATTACACGCCATATCTTAGCATTGAAAGTTCTAACAATACTATTTGTACCATTAGGGCACATGCAACAAAACCAATTCCCACTATCAATATTTTCTCGCTATATTCACTCATGACACGTTGTTACGAGGTGTTTGATATATTACATGCCCTATCTTAGCATTGAAAGTTTCAATGGTACCATATGGTATCATATGGCACCATTAGGGCACGTGCTACTAAACCAATAACCATTATCATTATTTACTCGTTATATTCACTCCATTAGACTCCATTAGACCAATACCTGCTATCATTAGTTACTCTTAAATATTCGTTCATGATATCTTGTGACGTTTTGTTTGGTATATTACATGCCATATCTGGTTATAGGAAGTTTTTAAGGGGGTATCATAATGGTACCATTAAAACACGTGCCATTATAGTACGTACTTATTCCGGCTATCTCACGTTCGTACTTGTTCGTGCTCTGTCCCATATTAATGGATTGGTGAAAACAGACTTTGATAAAGTTAATTCGTTTTCAAGTTATCGTAATAAATACTAAGCATCCTATGAATAAAAAAATTCTCTTGATTTAGAGACCGAACTGCCCTTTCAATAATCGTCAGACACGTGCATCCTGCACGCACCATCTCATTAATGTTTAGAGCACGCGCAAAGCCGAACCTATGTATGTTCTCAAACGCGTTTCCCCGAATGCGAGGATAATTCGTGTCTTCCAGCAATTCAATACATGCACTCTTTCTATTGCAACGCAATGAATTGTGGGATTGTCTACAGACGGACGGACGGACGGACAGCTGGACAAACCGATCACATAAGCACATTTCTATATATAGAAAATGTGCTAAAAATAATTCACATCTTGAAATTTTAAATAAATACATAATTAAAAAATAAAATAAATGTTTTATATATTCTTTGAATATTTACATATTCTTTATGATGTTAAAAAATTTAACTTGTATTTTAAAGTTTTAAAAGCTCCTCCGTCTCATTGTTCCTGATTGTTCAACCGCAACCCGAGTTGAAGTTAGCTCGTATATCAAAGATGGTAATTAATGTAGTATTTTCAGATTCTTTCAGCTTGCGATCTTTTATTAGATTAGGATCTTTTCAAAAATAATAATATCACTAAATCTTTTTCGTGTTATCAAGTAGAATAATAGACATAATCGATAAAAAAATGACAACTTTATTTGACATAGTGTCGAGTTTGGAATATTGAAGGCACACCGATTCTATGCAAATGATATAAGCATAAGATAATTTCTTTTCAGTTTAGATGGACATAGCTGTCTTGTTTCCCTGGTTCGTTTTGAAACCAACTTTCTGAAGCAATGTTTCCTGTATAGGATTATCAAAATCAATGATACGGTCCAAACAAAGCCTTAAGTCTTTTGTCAAATTCATGCTTGTAGCACGCTTTTGCATCTGAGGCATTACTAAAATGCGTGCTAATTCTTACAAGAAGTGTAGCATATCAAAATGTGACATCTGGCTCGTATAAATCCACAAAAGCAATACATTAAACCAACAAGAATTAAATAACTTAACACTATTGTAGACGTGCGGTCTCACAGATCGCTGATAAGTTTTCTATCGATAACACCAATATCACGCACGAAAACAAATTCTCCTCTTACTTTTGTTAAAGAAATATAAAAACTGAATGTTAAAATATCGAGGGAGCTGCAGAACGTCAGGAATTAGAAAATCAAACACAAGTACGGTGTGTAAGAACGCCCATCCATACTTAAAGGTAATGAGTAATGAACTTTAAAGGGGTGGTTTCTAAAAGAACCAAGTACTGCGACCTCAGGTTTATTGTACTAGACCAAATGATGAAGAAAGAACGGGACAAACACAAACATAAATGCCTTCGGCGGGATTCAAACCCGCGACTCGCTAGTGTCGAGAGCGGAAAGACCTGTGCCTTAACCCTCTCGGCCGCTGAGCCGGCATTCTTAAAGATAACTAGAAGGAGGTCATTTTTTTGGACTACCATTTCTAAAATCGAAAAGAAGTCATTTTTGTTTGTCTCTCGGTAATCCCCAACCGAAGGCATAATAAAACCAATGTTTTGCCAACAAAAATTTTTAATGGGGATGTTTGGGTCTCAATAGTCACGTATCTGTTAGACCGAATTCAATATTCTACTCAAGCAAGCCCAGGAAGGGTCTCTATCGAATAGCGAAAATGGAATTTGTAAAAGTTAAAATATTCTCGAGAAATCGTAGGACTACAGACGGACGGATAGATAGACACACAAACAGAGCGATAATAATAATTCAGCATATAATAATTCAGGAAGTAGAGTTATTGCAGAAACGCTGAGGGCGTACATTATGTGTGTGTTACAAGGTGGAGGAGAAAGTTAAAAATGAGCCACTTTTGTATTACGTAATATATGGACTGACCTTTAATAGTTTCACTGGCTACACATACTGCATACATTAGTCAATTACATATGATAACAACAGTAACAATTAGCAGTAATTAGCTATTGATAGCCGTAGGCCTAATAGAGATTAGATATTGATAACAACAGGCCTAATAGATATTAGCTACTGATCACTCTATGCCTAACAGAAATAAAGTATTGATTGATAACTAAGAACTTCCAGCATTAAGATACTACACTGCTTGACAATGGCTAAATATCACGGCTTTCCTGCCAAACCTCTGTGTAAGTGACAGCAGAGTAAAAGAAAGGACGTTTTATATGTAAACAAGAAAATATTTAATTAATCTCAGAATGAAAGACTTGTTACACAGAATTAAATTTAAGGCTGTGAGGGTATTTAAGGTCTCCAAATTACTATCTCAGTCAGTAATAATATATATATAAATGACTTGGGGTTTGTGTGTTTGTTCGTTTGTTTGACAATGCTCTGTCACGAACAATATGCCACGCGCCAACAATAAGCCACAGACCAACAATATGCCACGGACCAAAAATATGCCACGCGCCAACAATTTAGCTCGCGCCAACAATATGCCGACAGATAAACATAAGCAGTCTGTTCTATATATAAAAAGGATTGTTTTTTTTTTTGTGCCAACAATCGGCCAGTGTGCTTGCGTCAACAATCGGCTGCATACAAATTTAATTAAAATAAAATAAACAATAGGAACAGATTAATTAAACGATAAACAAATACAATAAATAAAATAAAATAAAGCTAATAATTAATTAATTAAATAAACTCGATTATACGAATAAATAAAGTAAAATAATTAAATGCACAAATTAATAAAAAAAAACAGTAAAATAATTAAATTTAATCATTACTTTCAAGATATTGTTGTTATGAAATAGAATCTGTTTAATTCTATTTAAAATTAATAGACAAAGGTGTAGCAGCGCGTTATATTTAAGTACACTAAACGTTGTTATGCTTAAAAAAAGCAAAGGCCAGCACATACAGGGTGATTATAAAGTCACTATACATTTTCGTGAAATATCCGTTTTATTGTAGCAATTACAGTATGCATTAACCAGATATCATACGAGAACACTTTCTTAGTACATTTCAATGTGTCCCCCTTGCACATACTGGCACAGCTCCCAGCGTTCCATCGTGGCCCGGAAAACATTGCGCAACATAGCCGATGTAATGTCCTCCACCACGGCTGTAATCCGTTGTTTCAGCTGTGCAATGGTAAAAAATCAACATGGACTTGATAAAACCCCAAGCAAAGAAATCCATGGGGATCAAATCTGGGGACTGTGGAGCCCACAACCTTGACGCGCCCTGACGAAGCCATCTGCCTGGGAATGCACGAGTCAGGTAGTCCAGATTGATGTTGGTAAAATGGGGTGGTACCCCATCCTGTTTGAACACAACAGTATCCTAAATCCCATCATCTCGCAACTGTGGCTCCAGGAATTGCTCCAACATATCGAGGTACACAGTACCATTGATAGTCCCCTCGGCAAACATGAAGGGTCTATAGAGCTTTGACCCTTTAACCCCCAACCACACATTCACTTTGGGTGTGTTTAGGTGTGCAAATAAATGAAATTCGTTAATGTTTTCACCAAAATGTATAGTGACTTTATAATCACCCTGTATTTCAATGGGAAATGCCTCATTAACCAGCGTTGTCTGATATTCTTCCTACGAATCGAAGCGCCGTCCTGGCGAGCACCTAATCCCAAGTCCCTTGATATGTAGCTTCATTGAGTTTCCTCGTCTGGTATATAGCTATCTTCACGGCTGTGACGGGTCCACATGTGTAGCAGCACCAATGATGTCAACTACAATAAATACTGGATCGACCCATCTATGAGCGCTTCCTTATTCAAACGTGTCTAAAAAATTGATAAGCACCAGGGATAGTTCTCGATGAATAGCGTGGACGCGCGTTCAAACTAATGACAGCATTGCATTAAATATATATTTAAGATATTGATTTTAATAACTTTCTGTTGAAATTTCACTGCCAAAGGAAATCAATATAATTCCATGAGAGTTAAAAAATTATTTTCTGTTATTTTAATATTCAAAATTATTTTCCTATGCTTTACTGAATGGCTACCAGACAGGGTGCACGATAATAAGTGTGGACTTTTCAAGGCCCTGTGTTAGCGCGCTCATCGAAGGCTCGGGCTCGATCCAGTCTTTATTGTAGTTAACATCATTGAGCAGCACCAGGCAGCGCTAACTGCTACATCTGATAATAATAATAATAATTACTCTGCAAGACCTTCTCTTCACCTGTGTTTTTTGTCCACATCAGTCTCCATAAGACTCCCACCTCATTATCTGCTTTTCTCCAAATTGGGTGACTATTTTAAGATTTTATTTTTTTTTCTATTTTCCATTAAAAGAAACATATATTTTTAACTAATATTATATTACTACAAATCCTACTCTTATATAATTATTACTAATTACTAATCTATCTATCTATACAGGGTGTATCAGGTTCGATGGTCATAACGTACCTAGCGTGATCCTTTGCATGATTACAAACTTAAAGTTTCTTATGCAAAATGTTCAAAACTCAAATGTTAAGGGTCTAAACATAACGCGAAGTTTGCTGAAAACCTGTCGAAAACGTCATTTAATGTCAACAATTGCCGCCGATTTAATTGTAATCGCCCCTTTGAATGAACTGCTAGTGCGGAAAGTTCATAAATGACGTAACAAGGCAATTTAAATTTTGAGTTTTCGACATTTTCGATAAGGAACTTTAAGTTTGTAAACATGCAAAAGATCACGCGAGGTACTTTATGACCATTGAACCTAATACACCCTGCATATACAAAGAAGGGCGTTTGTTTGTGGGATTGTTTATATTTTATAAAAATCGACAGTTTTATTGCGATCTTGATGAAATTTTGCATACTTGAACTTCAATGCATAAGGAAGGTCACTGTCTACCTCAGAATTCGAAAAAATAATAATTATCGATAATAACTCAATATTCATAATGATAGCAGGGCATAATAATAAGAATATCTCATGACCAACAATGCAAGAAAAGTTTGTGCAACAATAGGTATCAACAATGATATCAACAGGCAATGCAAAAACACTATGTTGAGATCAACAATATATATCTCATGACCAACAATGCAAGGCAAAGTTTGTGCAAAATAACTAAGGTTCATTTTGTAATAATGCATAGAATTCCTGTTATTCAGGCTTTTCTTAGAATTGAGAGTTCTTAGTACTTAACAGTTTCTTGAAAAATCTTTAAAAATGATCACTAAATGGAGACAATGGAGATTTAACAGTCTATTGAGAAAGAGTGGAAAGACGACAGAGGAAGGAGTCCTTTAGCTCCATGCTGTATTGAGTAAATGGTAAGCATGTCAATATTAGAATCGGCGACCGCTAGACTACACAAAATAGTCAAGTGATGAATGGCCAAGTTTTGCTTCAAGACATCGAGAGAAGTGTGGGAATTGCAACAACATCAAGAGGAATATCTATAATAAGATTACGTGATTAAGAAATTATTTAGACTAGCAGTGGCATACATGGAGAGGTCCATCCATTGTGAGCATTTATAAATTTTTTTTTAGAATTTTCATTATGAATTTTTACTGTATTAATTGTAAGCGTTTGCATGTGTTTATTTTTAAGATATTGCAAAATTTAATCAATATTTTGCAAAACAAAGAGTCCGAGCCATGCCGTATTGGGTTGCATAGCAGATCCAAACATTTCATAAAATACATTTTGACTAAAATGTGTGAATATGCATACTTTGAAAACTGAGATGCTGAAAATGCGATGATTGAACGTTCGTTACCAAGAATTATTAATAATGAGCATAAAATAATGATGCAGTGACAGGACATAATTAAGGCAGCGTCTATTGAGGAGGAAAAGGAGTCAAATGTGTCTCCCTTGAGTTCCGTATCAAACCTCCAGACGACTGGCAAAAATTTGTGTCTGGAAAGGAAAGAGAAAGAACGAGTAGTGGTAAGAGAAACTCTGCAGCTAAAACAGAAAATTTATATTGGCATTGGAAACATCTGAACAATGGGAGTATCGAATAGAGCAAGAGGGTATAAGGGCTTCTACGTCAAGGGCAAGAAAAACTTGGGTCTAAAGTATCCAGTAATGTATATGAAGATGGATTTCATTTTAATCTGAGGCAAGCCAACAAGAGGTTAAATAAAGTCCCGTTATATCACCTAGAAGTCCTGTTTTTCGGATTTTTCATAGAATGGATAGTCCCTTCGCTCTGTGTTGTATTGATTGAGTTATTATTTAACCAATTTGGAGTTATAATTTAATTTCTTGAGATTGTTCTGTTTACCTACAAGTGTAATTATCCCGGGCAACGCCGAATCCTCTGCTAGTATCTTCTAGTATACTAATAAACCATGTGCAAAACCCTAGTGCATTAGGAGATTGATAGTATCAACCGAGCTTTACAACAATCCAAACGTACACTTTATAGCCCTGCAACAATGCAAAGTACATCCGTCATTATCAAAACCTTATTCAAAACTATTGGGATTGATAGTAAACGCAGACAATCACACTGGTCTTGAAATTTGATAATGACGGATGTACTTTGCATTGTTGCAGGGCTATAATGACGAAATTTGATAATGACGTTTGGATTGCTTGTAAAGCTCAGTTGATACTAACAATCCCCTAATGCACTGGGGTTTTGCATATGGTCTATTCTCTTATCCGTCGGTCCGTCCGTAAAGTTTCTGTCTGTCGATAGGGCGGCGCTGCAGGCGTTTTTGGGCCGATTGTACATGCAGCGCCACTTTCAATAGCGCCACTTTCAATAGGGGTTCCTGCCCTATTGGGAGCTAGAAACTTTAGCTTTATTTTAACAATGGAGCTCGATGACCATGAATATCTATAGACCGTGGTCCAAAACCAAGGATTGTTGTATGGTAAGAATCGACAGACAGAAACTTTACTTTTATTTTCAGTTTCAATGAAAAACCTCTATCGCAGGTCACGGTCGGCCCTTGTGCGATCTATGCGGCACCTGGCGCGATCTGTTTTCCTTAGCTTCTCGAAACAATGGAAAATGGCCGAAGCTCGATGACCATGAATATCTATAGACCGTGGTATGAAATATTACAACAAATAATGAAAAACTGGCCAAGTGTGAGTTGGACTTACGCAACGCCAAACATAATATCTTTTTTCAGGTGATCTGTTAATTTAAAATTTAAAAACTTTTTTGTTCAAAGCGCTTTTTTTATAAATTTCGACACATAAGCTATATAGATTATATGTCTATTAAAGCCGAAATCGAGAACACAGTGCCACACCCTCTAGAAAATGGCATATTTTTGGTAAATATATTATATGGTAGTACGAAGCACTCGATGCACGAGCCCGCCTCGCACTAGCCCAATTTATTTTTTATGCAGATGAACAGTAGCCTGTACGGTTGACACCCGTCATGCGACGGGTGGAATATCTAGTATATGTATATTTTGCTTGATCCGTCCGTCATGAAGTGACAATCAAAGGGATATATAGTAAGGGCAGCAGTTGGTAGGAATTTTTGTTATCTTCACAGAACGCTGCGAACGCTGATGTCGCCACTAAAGAGGTGAAAGGTGAAATGGTGTCCATTGTTGTGTCCGTTTTTCACATAACAATGAGTTGCCAAGTGCTCACGCCTGACACGTTCATGACCAGTCTCTACCGCTTTCATTTTCGTGCACGTTGTTTGCGTTCGGTAAATTTTATTTGCAAATTTTGCTGATAATTACGGTAATTTGTTTTATTTTTTTGTATGTTTACTGCAGGAAGCCAATCCAGTCGAGATGTCCTTAGCACCAAGCAGTTATGCCCTAATTTTTTTAACCTGTTTACAAAAAATTGCCGGTTTTTACTGAATTGAAATCTATTGAAAATGGCATTTTTGTCTCGCATATTCAAGAAAGAATATGCTTTTGCTTTCCATAAATTAATTAATGGAAAACGAACTTGTGTTATAACACATAAAAAAAAAATTCTTTTCTATTTTCATCAATAATTTAAACATCTGAGGTTTGGCGTGTAAAAAGTCTCACTGACCATTCTTTATTTACTTTTAATAATAAAAAAAGTTAATAAAATAAAACAAAACGTAAAACATTTTTAAAATTACAAACATTTTTATGGTTCCTAGCTCCTTTTAACCCTAACAAAAGGGTTAATTGTTTTAACCCTTTTATTCCACGTGTTAAAGCATTTCTCGTGCATTTAATGATTGCGTTAGGATTCCATGGAAATTAAAGAGCCAATCAGCGAGCTACAGCGGCGACATCAGCGCTCGCAGAGTTCTGTGAAGAAAACAAATTTCCTATAAGCCTATTTGTATGGGAGACGATACCCTTACTATATATCCCTTTGAGTGACAATGCATGAGCAACAATGTGTATCTCATGCAAGGCAGAGTTTCTGCAACAATAGACCATAATAAAAAAATTACTTGCGTAAATTCAAATCAAATTTACAGATTCGACTGTTGCGGTACCCGCCGTACGACGGGCATTAATGCTAACTAAAGCGAAGCCAACGAGAAAGACAGGCCTCGAAGCGAAAAAGTCACCTGACCAACTGGGTCCGAACAACAATCCAATCTTCATTGTCTTCATCTTGGATTTGAACAATCAGTATTTTTTCGTTTGTTGGAAACAATGAAGGCTGGATTGTTGTTCGGACCCAGATGATCAGGTGACTTTTTCGCTTCGAGGCCTGTCTTTCTCGTTGGCCTCGTAACTAAAGTAAATGACGCGACAAAAGAAAACAGTTTAAAATCTCTTTTCTTTTCAATAATATAACACCATTATCTACTTCAATTTACGTGTGGGAGATTCGAAAAATAACTCGATAATTGTTTGGTGCGTGTAATAACAATTTCTAAACAGTGTAATTAACAATTCCTAATGAATAGGTTAATAGCGCCGACGAAGCGAAAATTTCAGGCGATCTCAAAAGTCGAAAAAGCCTATGGGAATCAAACGGTGTATGGAAGTCGACAGTATAGATTGCTATGCTATATTCGTGGTCCAAAATCTTTTGAAGATCTTCGAAGAGTTGTTGGTGTTATTGCAAGATACTTTCCAGGAGGCTCTAAGGATTTTAAAAGCAACATACTTTAAAAGCTCTAAGGCTGCTAAAGGACGATGAAGAATGGTATCGTGTGAAGCAATTGCTTTCCATATTTGACAACTCAGACATCTATTTGCAGTCATTCTGACATACTATAAGTCCCCAGGAACCTGAGCGAATGTGGAATAATTGTGCAGACGCTTTGTCAGGAGACCATCAGCATCAATTTGTCAGGAGACCAATCAACTCAGAAGCAACCAATCTTCGAGGCTGTATCTCGCATTAAGAGATTTGGACCAATAACTAACGAACGCCGACTCAAGGATTATCCAGGGATGGCTCAATTGCATCAGTTCGCTGATCAAGAAGTTTGAAGCGTTCCAGGATTCAAATCCAGTGATATCGCTGGAGAATGCATACCTTCGGGCAAGTTTCCAAGAGTTGGGGGATCAAATATAGCTCTTAAAATGCTGGCAACTGTTCGATTGGAAGGCAAAATTTCCCTGGCAACGGCACGAGTGGAATTCCAGCATTCGGGCGAACGGCACATTCAATGTTCAAGCTAGGCCTGGATTTAAATGTAACTTCAACCTGTAATACCCCCATTCAATCGCAACACGCAGAATTGCTCTTACATCTGGACATGCGAGTTACTAAATATATTTATTTTCGTATAATTATAATCTATGGGTGTTTAATGTTGCTTATTGCCTTTGCTCGATTGCGCCGGCCACAACACCTTTGTAATAAAATAATTATTTACATTTTTGCAATGCTACTTTAACGCGTTGGTTACATGGCGTGTTCGACAACCTTGATATTGTGGGTTCGAATTCTTCAGAATACACTTCTTAAACAGAAACAACTTTGTTTCCCGTCTTCATTTGCCTTGAGAAGATCGGCGAAGACGGGAAGGTACGATTATTATTAGATATGTCCTTCATCGCCGAGCTTAAACAATTACGTGACGAATTTGAAGATCGCAAGCATAAGACTGGTGTATGTAACACATTTGGTATGAGCATTGTTCCTCGACTGCACAGAAATATGCCACTCTTGCGTTCCGTACAGAGTCATAAGCACATAGTGCAGAGGATCATACCATGGGTGATTTTCTAAAATCCGATGAACTCTACTTTCTGTGCGTAGGCGCAAAATATATCACCATATTCACTGGCTCCCTGTCAGGTAAAAAACCACAGCAACGTCCGATTTTGTCGGTAAATTGTAGGGTCGGCGGTCATTAGGTTGAAAGTTTTGGGTATTAAACAATACAACAGCCAATTCCGAATAATGATTTTTAATACAAGCTACAATACTCAGAGGAGATAACGCAGGCAATTTGTTTTAATACCAAGAATACCATTACAGGCGACTGATCATTTTGTAGATTTCAAACGTCGACAATTTCCCGTTCGTCCGGCTTAGGCAATGACAATTAACAAGTCCTGGGATAAAACCTTAAACAACACTGATATATACCTAGATTAGATAGATACTGATAACCTGCCTTCGTTTTGCCTTGAAAAGTTCGGCGAAGACTGGCATCTCAGCTAGTATAATTTATAAGTAAATAAAATCTTCTGTGCCGCCTAAACTTTAAACGGCGACATCAAATGTGCCTATCTCAAGGGTATCTTCTTCAGAACCATGAGAACGGTTCGTAGCACACCATGAGGAGGGTGGGGACTCCAACCTAATTCAAAATACATAAAAAGGGAGGATTGTCAGAAACGAAGGCGACAATAGGGCGAAATAGCTTGTAATTTAGCTGAGTACAGGTTGTGTAGACCCCCGGTAAAACTACGAGCACTTACTTTGAATATTCTAATCGTTGCGTCGGACTATCGTCTTACTTTACCAGTGCTAGTCGTGGCAGACAACATAAAGCTAGGGTGAAACAATCGGCGTCTCCGGTGTCCCACAATGATGTCTTGTAAATTGGGGCCGCTATCACCAGAGACAGTCGGAGAAAGAGACTACCCAATTCATCATTTCTCAGTCCACTTCCTGTTTTAGAGCTTGGGCAACATTATCCATATGGCGCTTTTATGTTTCGAATTTACAGTTTTTGTTTCGATATAAGCGCTGCGTGAAAACGAGAGATGAATCATTTCAGATGACCGTGTGCTCGGTGACGGCAGACAGCATTTAAATTAACGTAACATTTAAAATCTCTTCTGTTAAGATAATGGCTCGTAAATTTTGTATAAACCGTTATGGTAAAAAGGAACTTTCTCTTTTTGGATTTCCATTAGAGGAAGAAAGGTGATTGAGAACTTAATTTTTTTTAAAAAACCACATAAGCAAAGAATGAGTAAATATTCAGAGTAGCATTCCCTAATTTTCTCAGATGATATTGGTCAGTCCTGTCGCATTCATGCTCTAATTTTATTAGCACGTGATCTCTAGGTAATAAGTAAAAGATTTACCATATTTTTTAGAAATTAATTGTATGAGAAATTCACGCGGAAAAAATCACATAATTCCCGTGATGGTGAATATAAGTAACAGATGTCCATAGTGACATTAATGCAAATGATAAAGAGAAATATGCTACATAAATAACGCGAATAAACTCAGAGAATAAATTAGACATCATCCGAGAACATTAGGAAACGAATCTCTGGACTTTTACTCATTTTTTGCTTATGTGATTTAAAAAAAATTAATTCTTCCTGTAATGGAAATCAAAAAAAAAAAGTTCCTTTTCACCATTAATTGTATAAAATATATAACTAAAAATTTATAGATATAAAGAATATAAAGATGCAGTAAAATAAACGAAGTGGATGGAAGCAACTGGAAAAGCTACACGTCACATAATAATAGCTGGTATACGTCATAAAATAACAGCCCCTTAAGTTTGAGCAACATTTTCCAGAGGGAGCCACCAATAAAAACGGTTACAGTTTTTAGTATGGGAAAAGTGAAAATTTTCCAGTCTCATTATCTTAATAGTCTCTGGCTATCACTAACAGACAAAATACAAACGTACAATTTATTAGTACAAGATTATACCAGTTAACCTAAGAGTTCGTACTACTTTAATTACTCCATTATCTTAATTTTCCACACTGTTAATATTAAGAACAGTTAATTCTAAAGAATTCATAATAAATCAAACACTATGCGCACTTACAGTTCTTATGACGGGCTCGTATCCCTTCGCAAGCTAGGCAGAGCGCGGAAGCTGGCACCAGTTCGCGCGAAGCCGCTCGCTCGTTTTGCTTCTCGTCAGCTGCTTCTCATGGGGGTGAAACTGATAGCTTTTTCTGTATTTCAATATGGCGGCCTGACTAGTCCTGTTTTGCATATGCAGAGCTGAAGGAGAGTTGTAAAACTCTTAAAAAAAGGTTCTTCTAATTTATTTTGTAAGTAAACAATGATTGTCGTGAATTGTATGTTATTTAATTAATAAATTCATATTAATCTAAGTATTGACAACTCTATTCTTTACAGTTTTTGTGTCTCTAGACGAGTTGAATGCATTAAGTTTTTTTTCAATTATATTTTTCAGTAATAAGTAAATAAGAAAAAAAACCTTCTATCTGTATGCTGCTTCTCCGTAAGCCGCTTCCACGTTAAGAGGCACGGTCTTTGTCGCTTTAGCGCTCGATGTAACCTTCGTCGGTTGCTTTGCACTATTCTTCTCCGTTAGCACATTAATATTTCCTCGTCTTCTCTTTTCACACCAATTCTAGAAGCCCTTCTTTTCAATGGAATCGTTTCTTACTTCTCTTTCTACGTTGTCGATATTCCGTCTCCTTACATGGAACGGCGGGCCGTTTACATTTTCATCTTCATTCTTACTTGTCCCTTTCTTCTCGTGTCCCCTCCGGAACTCTTTCGTCCTCTGTCTATGTTCAGCGCGGCTATTTTTTCCTTCCTCTTCTATACTCGCATGTTTATTTTCTCGCTTGGAATCTCTATCGATCGACCTGTTTCGAATCCAGATTTTCTCTTTCTCTCTCTCTTCTTTTTTTTCTATCCTCCTTTCTCCCCTCTTCTGTCCATCTTGGGCTCCCCCCGTCTTCACCTATTCTAGGCTGGGGTGTCTTTTCTGTAAAGCGTTTCTGGCTGCTTCTTTCTCCGACTTCTCTCTTCTTGTTTATCTTCTGCTTATTTCGATCGTTTCTCGCTCGAATCTCGCCTTTATTTTCTGACACTAAAGAACATGCCCATTCCGTTATTTAGGGGCGCTGGAAAATAATGCAGGACGCGTCAAAACATTGGTTGCCACTCTGTTGTTGGATTTGCATAATTTGAATAAAAGTCACGTGTCCAATGAGCTGTGGTTCAGTGAAATTCAGTAGCCGTATAGTGTTAGGGCGAATACACATACAGATGTTTTGCAAACATTACTGTAAATCTTCAGTCCCTCTATCATATATCGCTGAGGAATGCCGCAGAAACATCATTTGAGTGATTACGATCGTGGACGAGCTTTTTGACGACTTGAGGCATGGCAAAGTGTGACTGAAGTTGCGCGAGCAATGGGCGTTGCGAAAAGTGTTGCTTCTCGTTTGAAAACTGTTGCTGCCACCAGAGGATCCGCTTTACGTGTGCATGGGGGGTGGTCGTCGAAGGAGCACATCCTCTCGGGAGGACCGTAGCATAGCCCTTTCAGCAAAAGGAGGAAGAATTCAGACTCCCGCACAGATTGCCGCAGATCTTGCCGCTGCTACAGGCACTCATGTTTCTGCCAGTACCATTTCCCGTCGGTTGAATGATGTTGGGCTGTATGCACGGAAGCCTGTCAAATGCATTCTACTATCTCCGTTCCATCGACGGAAGAGACTAGAGTGGTGTAACGAGCATCGTGCTTGGGGCGATCAACTGATCTGGCATGAAAAGAGAACTCGTTATCACCAACAACACGTTCGGGAAGTGCATTGTTTTGGTCAAGGAGTCTTGGTGTGGGTGTGCATCGTGCATGATGTTAGAACACCCCTTCAAATCGTTACGTACTGCAAGAACACTCACTCAAAAACTGTTAGAGCAGCACGGTAATGCAAGGAGATTGTTCTGATCACGTTCGTCTTTTTCGTGGGGAAGTTGGTCCAGACTTTTTTGTTTATGGACGACAGTGCCCGTCCACAGGGCGAACATGGTATCGGATGTTCTTGACAGTGTGGATATCAAACGTTTGCATACTCCCCGGACCTCAATCCCATAGAACATGCCTGAGACCCTTTTGGTAGATGTGTGGCACAAAGGAATCCCCCTTGCAGAAAGCTGCAGGTACTGACAAGTGCGTTACAGGAAGAATGGGATAAGATCCCGACTACTATTCTCAAAAGTCTGGTGGAAAGTATTCCAGACAGATGGCAAACATGCACTGCGGTTCGAGGAGGCAATACTCACTACTAAGTGTCTCATATTTCAATCCGGTGACAAACAACCAACATTTTTCTTTAGTCACTCATTTATGCTTCATGATACCTCTTCTGCTTTTGCTATTACGTTCGTTTCCTTAGTTCAAATTCCATGCCATTTTGTATTCATAAAGTCACTGTAATACGTCTACTGAAGTTTTGGTAACGTTTATTTTTGGGACAGTATTTATTGACAAAAATGTTGCTGTTCCTTAGCAATTGTCAAGTAGTGTAATAATAATAAGCTATTTATAACGATAGGCCTAACAGCAATTAACTACTGAAAGCAATCAGCTAATCATAACAAAAGATTCCTAACACCTACTATACCTTCGTCCTGGTAAAAATGAACCAAAATCAAAATGCGCATGCGTTAGTTTTACTGTTCACCAATTTACTGTAAGAAATAAATCATTTCTCTTCGGATATTTGTTTTGTTAAAAACAATGAAGTTACTACTTGAATGCGATTCAAAAGTAACTTCTTATATTTGTTTTATGTTCTGATTCATTTTGAAAATACACTGACTGACAAAAAAGTGAAGCACCCAGAAGGAGTGGTCCACTATTATCCTATTTCGGTACACATGCATACCATTGAGGTGTGAGTAAGCGATTGGATTCACAAGGATCTGTAATGTCTAGAACGCTCACCAGAGTGCATTCGTCGTGATGTCACCGCCATGTTGTTGATAAGTTGTTACCAGTCAACTGCTGTGAGTCCGACCGTTACGCAAGACGTTCAGAGAGGATTACTTTACTGTACAAAGCACCCGTGATGCCTCGCAGACGCGTTAGACATCCTATCGACCACTTGACAGCATTTGACAGGGGCCGCATTATCGGACTGCATAAAACTGTTTGGTCGTTTCGTGCAATAGCCAGGCATGTAGGCCATTCAGATGTCACATTGGCCCGATGTTGGCGTCAATGGGTACATGGGCGCACCAATGCACTTCGTGCAGGTTCAGGTTGACCAATAAACACCACCCCAAGGGAGGACCGTCGTATGGTGCTCCAAGCATTAAGGAATCCCTTGGCATCGGCACCCGCCATCTGCGAACATGTACTGGAGATTCTACAACACCCCGTGGGTTCCCACCGCGATATGCGTCGGTTTCCATTACTATTACAACACCAACGCCTGCGTTTAAAGTGCTGCCTTGCCCGGGAGGTATGGACAGAGGACGAATGGCGTCGCATCATGTTTAATGATGAGTCCCGCTTCTCAATGACCTCCGATGACCATCGTGTTCGCGTATAGCGGCGTCGAGGAGAAAGGGCACAACCCTCCCGTATTATGGAGAGATACACCGGCGTAACCCCTGGCATCATAGTGTGGGGAGCCATCGGATATGCTTTCAGCTCACCTCTAATAGCGCTTCGGCAGTCTTTGACGGCACTGCGATACGTCACAGACATTCTGCGACCGAACGTTCTACCCCTTCTGGCACAACACCCTGGGGCTTGTATCAACAAGATAACACACGCCCACACACAGCACGTGTGCCTATGGACTGCCTACAGCATGTTGAGGTCCTCCCGTAGCCAGCAAGATCCCCCGACCTCACCAACATTGAACATGTGTGGGATGACATTAGAAGGTGACTCCGTCCTAGTACCAATCAGCGGGATCTGAAGGGATAGCTGCAGCAATCGTGGACTGACTTGCCTCAGGAGAGGTTCCAAAGGCTGTTTGACACCATTCCGAACTACATAAGGGCATGCATTGGGGCCAGAGGGGATGTAACACTCTACGGACGTGGAGCCAACATCCCGCCTGTAATGTCAATGGCGTTGTCTGTTTCATTCCATATTGTAATAAAGTCACATGTTCTTTCATCATATGTCATTTCATTCACTTTCAACCATTCCTTCTTTTGTTTCACTTTTTTTTGTCAGCCAGTTTATAATTCCTTGTCATGGTTGTTTGGAATATTTCGCAACTGAATCCTAAATCGTAGAGACTAATAAAATAATAATAAAATCTTGTAAACATTCCAAAGAAGAGCTTTAGCAGTGAAGGAGAAATACATTTATACATTTATTAAAAAATTAATCCCCTCTCCCCCTCCCAGTAGGGTAGGGCAAGTAGCAGATCCTGAAGTCATCTATTTTTACCCCTTTAACTTTTTACCTCTCCCCAAGTTTTTTAATCAAAAATTAATTTTCTCGAACGTAATATGTAGAAAATGTAAAAAAGCTCGTATTTTCTTTCCTTTCTCATCATTTCCAAACGTATGATATATCACAAGCCATATGTTGGCACAGTTCTAGAGACCACGTGACTACCACCCCCGAAAATCCGACCCCAATGGAACACCTGGGCCTAAACTTCATAATATTGTAGATCTTGCCTAGAGAAATCTAGATACCGAATTTCACGTCTTTACGTACCTAAATAGCACATAGATATGTTGTCCTATCTGAATTTCACCCCCATAATTCCGACCGCAGTCTACCAATCAAAACCAAACTTAATAGTGCAGATGGACATAGTGCCAATAGGAAGCTACATTCCGAATTTCAACCTTCTACCTCAAAAATTATAGAAATTATAAAGGGGTACACAGTTAAGCCATTATAAAACCAATAAGTAGCTCCATTCTTTCGCTACTGAATTGTATAGATTATGAGCACTTGAGCAATCGTGCGTCGACAAAGCGATTTCACGTGCGCGCGCCGATGTCAGTAATGCTTAAAAGATAAACAGAAAGTAACAATGTATTCCTTCTTGATAAATCGATTGTTATATGGCATGCCATTAGCTTGGTATTCTTTACACTCACTGTTTTAGCACGTGAATTCGACTTGAAGAGGTCCACGAAAAACTTGGTCTGTACGTTTATCCGTCCGTCCGGCCGGCCGCCGTTTGCACAATAACTTGAAAATGGATTAACCTTTTCAAATTCTGTTTTCAGAAATGTAACCATCAAAATCTTAGCTCGGCCGTATCAACATTTCAGAATTTTTCGTGGAACCCTTCAAGTCGAATTCACGTACTAAAACAGTGAGTGTAAAAAATACCAAGCTAATGGCATGTCATATAACAATCGATTTATCAAGAAGGAATACGTTGTTACTTTCTGTTCATCTTTTAAGCATTACTGACATCGGCGCGCGCACGTGAAATCGCTTGCTCAAGTGCTCATCTTTATATATAAAAATTCAGGTTCAGGGTGCGTCTGTAAATGTTCTAAAAACTTTTGAACTACTTATCCGATTGAGCTTATAGTCGCACCATATGGTCGTTAGGTTCAGAGTAAGGTTTACATGTCCCCAAAGGGAGGGGGTGGGGTAAATATAATATATCTTAATGTATGTTTGTTTGTTTTCTCAAGAGATGGCGCCAAGGAAACGCCATCAAAATTTCATCAAACAAATAGACCGAACAACGCCGGGCATAACACCTAGTAATCTATATTATTCAGTAGCGAAAGAATGGAGAAACTTATTGGTTTTATAATGTCTTAACTGTGTACCTCTTCATAATTTCTACGTTTTCTGAGGAAGAAGGTTGAAATTCGGAAAGTAGCTTCCTATCTGCAATATTTAGTTTGGTTTTGATTGGTACACTTGGGTCGGAATTATGAGGGTGGGATTCAAGGAGGACAACATATCTATGCGCTATTTAGGTACGTAAAGGCGTGAAATTCGGTATCCAGATTCCTCTAGGCAAGGTCTACATTACTATGAAGTTTAGGCCCAGGTGTTCCATTGGGGTCGGATTAGCGGGGGTGGTAGTCACGTGGTCTTTAGAACTATGCCAACATATGGTTTGTGATATATCATTCGTTCGAAAATGATGAGAATGGAAAGGAAATACGAGCTTTTTTACATTTTCTACATATTACGTTCGAGAAAATTAATTTTTGATTAAAAAACTTGGGGAGAGGTAAAAAGTGCAGATAAAGGGGTAAAAATAGATGACTTCAGGATCTGGTACTTGCCTTACCCTACTCGGGGGGAGAGGGAGGGGGGATTAATTTTTTTAATAAATATATAAATGTATTTCTTCTTCACTGCTAAAGTTCCTCCTTGGAATTTTTACAAGATTTTACTATAGGTGATTTTTTCAATTGATCCAACCGTTTAGGAGATAGAGGCACTGAAAGTGTGGTATTTAGACGCACCGTCAACCTTTGTTTTCGTTTAAATTGATGAACAATTTTTGTTTTTTGCCTTTCTTCAAATCCAACACACCACATTTTCAGTGCCTCTTTCTTCTGAACGGTTGGATCAATAGGGAAAAAAAATAAACCTTTTCTCAAATGTTGTGCACGATACTGATAATACCATTAAAAATAGGGGTTTCCATTGCACATTTCAAAGTTCACTTCCATATTCAAAAACGGCGTCTTTTGTTTTGGAAATGGAATACACATAAAAGAAGAAAGGTGACTTAGTTTCGAATCTGCAGTCGAACCATTGAATCATGATAATGTTTTTAGATGCAGCAAACAAAGGGAGTCAGTTTCTTGTGGAATACATATAAAAACCCGTCATATAAAAGTACAATAATTCTTCCATTGAAATTACTCTATTAGATTTGTATTTTAGAAGTGGCTATTGGTACACTTTAGGTGAGAAATCCTGTATAATAAATATATATTAAATAAATAAATTCAGTTTGTGTGAGTGTGTTTTTGTGTGCGTTTTCCCATTAGGGGGAAGTTTTGTTGTGTAAAATTTATTTTTTATTTAGTTATTCATACTCCACCACATGGTTCTAGAACTGTTGGTGTGGATATTGTTTTTGTTCAAAAAAAAATTATATTTCTTTTGTTGTTTCACGGTTCAAAATAAACGATTTAAAAACTGTTTGTTTGCCAAATAAACGAAATTCTTTTTAATCGGAGGCAGAAAAACGAAATAAACGAAAACGACACAAGCTGTCGTTTATTTATTTCTGCTTGGGCTGGCGCATAAGCGTCTTAATTTAAAATTTATGATAAAAAAAATTTATTAATCTATTTGTTGATAATTGTAGAAGTATGAAATGACTCAATGACTTTGGGTTTTTCTTAGGTAGACCACCGCCAGAGCTCAGTTGGTGGAGAGGATCCACATTGCTGGATAATACATACGAAGTGACTTCGCTCGGTATAGTGCGCAACGATCTGCTCGTTCAGTCGCTCACTCGTGAAGATAATAATTCGGTGTTCACATGTAAAGCGAAAAACAACAATGTTACGGAACCTGCTTCCAAGTCCATCACTCTGCATATGAATTGTAAGTTCATTAGATTTTTATTAGCCATTAATTGGGTGATTTAGTAACAAGTGTTACTATCATTTCCTTTTATACTAAATACAGGGTAATCTTAAAGTCAAGAAAAAAGTTTAAAACTAAATAATTCGCACACGATTGCAGATAAGAAGATTCTGTTTGCACAGAAACGACAGAAATTATGCTAGAATTATTCGGTTTTTCGCCAGCAGATGGCGTTGTCAGGTTACCAACATCAGTTTGTATCTGCATAAAAAGAGCAGCACTTGCTGCAAACGCTGAATGAAGGACGGCACATTGAACATTTGTAAGGCGATAATTAAATCGGTAATTAATGCGCATAAACTGATGTATTTAACCTGACAACGCCAACTGTTGGTCAAAAACCGAACGATTCTAGGATTATTACTTTTTTCTGGAAAAAAAATCCGACTTCATTTCAATACTATATGTACAAATCGTTTTACCCAAATTCGCGTGCGAATTATTGAGTTTTTAAAGCTTTTTCTGAGTTTAGATCATCCTGTAGAAGTATTTCTATATTTTGATAATAAGAATAAAATATATAAATTAAATTAAATTTTAGTGTCTTTCAGTTATAACAAAAAATATTGGAAAATATTTTATCCAACTTTCATTCTCTTTCAAAAAGGCAAACAATCTTCCCCTCTATAATCAAGTACAGTTTTATGGTATTAATATTTCACATCAGCTAAGGTAAAATATCTGTTGAATTTTATTTTAATCTTTACGGAGTTAGATTAAAATCTCTGCACAATAACTTTGAATTTGATTCAAGCTACATTTTATCATGAACGTATCTGTAGAAGCTGAATTAACTTGGTACAATATTTCTCCCGCATCTCTTTTACCTCACGGAAAGAGCACTAAGAAGTTAAAAAATAATTTTGGTGCCTCTCATTTAAATAGGAAATCATAAAATAAAAAAAGGTGAAAGTGTGGCGCTGCGTTGAATATTAAATTTTAAAAATTCTAAATGAAAATGCTACATATTAAAATAAACAAGTCTGCTCACGTTTTTAAATACAAATGAGATAAAGTACCGGATAAATGTCTGAAAAAGGGGATCTTAATAAGTTAACAAATAATGACTTAATAATGATAAATGATGGATTTGGTTCTCTCTTTCCTATTTTCAATTAATAAGTTATTATATGTTGACAAGGGGCCTATCCCAGAGTATATTCTATTTGATTGGTCGATTTCAGTTTTCCTGTTCCAACTTCTAGAAATTTTTCTTGTTCAGTTCTTTTTAGGGTTTTAGCATCATCTAAAACCCTATTAACGACGATACAGGTGTAAGTATGTAATGTGTATGCCATACGCCATAGCTTTTGAAAAGATTGACCTAGAGGCTTGAAATTTTGAACACACGTAGGCCCTACACAGAGGACGTTGCGAAAAATATAGCGAATCCTGTAGGGTGGGCCAAACCTGTGTTTTTGTGGTTTCCCCAACTGACTTCCTTTCATGTCTATGGAGTTTTGATTGCGCTTGAGCAATTTGTGACGTCAGAGTTTGACTATTTGAAGTTAGAATTAAAGACCTCTATTTAAAGTAACATTTTGATGCTTAAACCCTTATAACGTTGGATAACGATGCCTTAGACTAATTTTTTGTTTTGGTAGAACTTGCTTTTGTGTTCATTGGTTCTCATCTCAGATTGGCTCCTTTGGTTGATCTCCACCAACGAGAATGATTCTACCTATTTACCTCGATTCTTCCTTTTAGTCCTTTAATTTGGAAATTTAAAGAAACAGAAAATTTGAAATAAAATTCAATTAACACTTAATACAATTTTTAACGCATATCTCACATCCTATGCATATACCGAGGACGATTAATACTGGACTTGACACTGACGCCATATTCAGATTTGAATGCAGCCCAGGAAGTGACGTAGCGATACAAAGAATTGATATCCTTGGTGGTGAAAATTGTCAAAAGGACGTACAAAGCAATACCTGCCGTTGTTTGTTTTGAATGAAAATATATTTATTCGATTTTTTTTGAAACAAGTATTTAATAATCTTTATATAATGATGCCATCTAGTTTTAATGGCTCAATTGTTAGACTTTTAAAATTATTTTAAAATTAGTAAAATTAATTGTAATCTGGATGCTCATATAAATCATTTTCAACTGCAGCTTTTTTGCATTTCATTATAAACAAGAATGATTTTACCACCAAATTGGATAAAGGGAGCACATCTTCATGTTAGAGCATCTTACATGGATATATTGAATTAATCAACATTTTAAAACACTTAAGAGAAAATAAATAAATATGAAAACTAAATTGTAAATTACTATTTAAGTAAGTAAGTAATGTATAGAGAGAATATTTAAACGAATAAACTTGAAGAACTGAAAGGTAAATGGGGAGGGAGTTATTCCTCATACATTTAAAAAAATAAAAGTTCTTTAATCTGTAAGAATTCCCACATAATATTAAACGAAGTGAGCCTCAATTGCTGAAGCGTTGTGTGTAAGCATCTATTATTCTTTTCATATTAAATTACTAAAGTGTTTCTACGTTATCGTCTACCATTGTAGCAAGCTAATAACTACTATTAATTAGCAATATGTATAACAATAGTGAGTTTTAGATAACATTAAGCCTAACAGCATTATGCTCTTGATACAAATAAGCTATGGATAACTAGATACAAATAAGCAATAGATCTAACAACTCGTAATGAGTTGATTGATATATTACACGCCATATCTTAGTATTGAAAGTTCTAACAATACTATATTGTATCATAAGGGCACATGCAACAAAACTAATTCCCACTATCATTATTTTCTCCTTTTATTCACTCATGACACGTTGTTCGAGGTGTTTGATATATTACATGCCATATCTTAGCATTAAAAGTTCCAATGTTACCCTATGGTATCATATAGCAAAATTAGGACACGTGCTACTAAACAAAATCCAATATCATTATTTACTCTTTATATTCACTCATGGCACGTTGTTTGAAATATTACATGCCATATCTTAGCATTGAAAGTTCCAACGGTACCATATGGTATCATATGACACCATAAAGGCACGTGCTACTAAACCAATAACCATTATCATTATTTACTCGTAATATTCACTCATTACATGTTGTTACGAGTTGTTTAATATATTACATGCCATGTTTTAGCATTGAAAGTTCCACTGGCACCATATGGTACCATATGGCACAATTAGGTCATGTGCTACTAAACAAAATCCAATATCATTATTTACTCTTTATATTCACTCATGGCACGTTTTTACGAGTTGTTTGATATATTACATGCCATGTTTTAGCATTGAAAGTTCCACTGGTACCATATGGTATCATATGGCACCATTTAGGTCATGTGCTACTAAACAAAAACCAGTATCATTATTTACTCGTTATATTAACTCATTACATCTTGTTAAGAGTTGTTTGATATATTACATGCCATATCTTAGCATTGAAAGTTCCATTTGGTACCATTAAAACACGTACTATCAAACATTCCACACCAACATTATTTATGAGTTATATTCATTCATGAGACATCCTTGCACGTACATGTGCCATTAGACCAATACCTGCTATCACTAGTTACTCTTATATATTTGTTCATGATATGTTGTGACGATTTGTTTGATATATTACGTGCCATATCAGCTGGTTATAGGAAGTTTTTAAGGGGGTATCATAATGGTACCATTAAAGCACGCCATTATAGTACGTACTTATTCCGGCTATCTCACGTTCTTACTTGTTCGTGCTCTGTCTCATATTAATGGATTGGTGAAAACAGAGTTTGAAAAAGTTAATTCGTTTTCAAGTTATCGTAATAAATACTAAGCTCCCTAGGAATAAAAAAATTCTCTTGATTTAGAGACCGAACTACCCTTTCAATAATCGTCAAACCACGTGCATCCTGCACGCGCACCATCTCATTAACGTTTAGAGCACGCGCAGAGCCGAACCCATGTATGTTCTCAACACGCGTTTTCCCGAATGCGAGGATAATTCGTGTCTTCCAGCAATTCAATACATGCACTCTCTCTATTGCAACGCAATGAATTGTGGGATTGTCTATAGACAGACGGACAGACCGACGGACAGCTGGACAACCCGTCACATAAGCACATTTCTATATATAGAAAATGTGCTAAAAATTTGCAACATACAGTTTTGCAAGTAAATCCACATTATTAGAGACTTTTTGCAACCTCAAATGATATGCGAAATACGAAAGGTGAAATGCGATAGTTGGCATTTTGGCCATGTGACTGCCATGTACCGTTTGGTCATGCCAGCTTTGGTCGAACGAAATACGAAAATTCTAAAAAATTTCGTTGCCACCTTTGGTAACCAAATGTGTCGTCGCGCATGCGTGCTGCGCCCAACCTCCACGCTCTGACAGCAAGTTCCTCACGTTAACGTTGCGTCCGGCGGGAAACTGCTTCGCAGTTGTTTAACACAATGTTAAATCCCACCATGAGTTATAGCTTTAATTTTTAATAGTACTTACTTCTTGCTGCCATGATGCTGAGAATCAGATATCAGAGTGAGCTGAGCAGTGTAGAAGTAAAACCTGATCATAGTCTAAGAATGAGATTAGACTATGACCTGATGTTGGCAGCATCGAAAGTCTGGAATTTCTCTTTTTCTCATTTCTCTTTTCGCATTTCTTATTTCGCGGGTGCAAAAACTCTCAAAACGAAATACGAAAGGAGAAAGACGAAATGTCATCTTTTGCATTTCGCCTTTCGTATTTCGCATATCGTTTGAGGTTGCAAAAAGTCTCTATTGACATAACTTATAAATAAAAAAGAGAAAAAATTCATTAAATTTACAGATCTGGAAACTGTCCAAAATTATATAAATTCCTATATACTTTAGCTTGTTGAGTAAAAATTGAAACATTTAAAATTCCTCTTGCATGACAAGTCCACAACATAATAAATAAAGCGGCAAATATGAGGAACATTTCACGTCCTTTTTTACAATTTTCACCACCAGGATATCATTTCCTGGGCCGCATTTGAATTGCATTCGCTTTACGAGAGTGTCAAGTCCGTTGTTAATCGTCCTAGCATACACTATATGATTAAAAGTATCTGGACACTTCTCCAAAATAATGTTACTGTCGAACAAAGCTCGTGTCAACACATCAGCGTATATATTATAACGCCCAATATTAGGTTGTCCCAGTAGTACTTCTTGCTGACCCGAAGGTCCCGTCCTGATGATGCCCCTCCCCGAGGCTTACCCGCTGGTCCGTAAAAGGGTTCTCCGTGCCATTGATCCGGGAGGACCTTGGATCGTCAGTGACGCTAACCGTCGCAAGTCCCAGTCAAGATATAACTATGTTGATCCGGAAATTGGCCGGAAAAACTCCTACCCAAACACACAAAAACGAATACGCCGACGTTTATATCAGAAGATACTTACCTGTGTCGGTCCAATATCGAACGTAAAATTACATTGATCTGATCCTAGAAAGTAAACAGATTTTTTTTATTGAAGATATCACAAGAATGATAATATAAAGTACATTGTACCTTTGACATCATCATGTAAATGTGAAAATGAAATTCGCGCAATTCTTTGTTGCGTCATGCAGAAGATTGCAGTGATGAGAAATACTTAGAAAAGATGCTGACAACCGAATAAACATGAATATGACTGTTTCGAAAATTAGAAGCATTTTCTTGCATTGTCACGACACGCAGACCTGGAATCGAGGTGAAGCGCGCTTGCTCCCGAGTAATTCGAAGACGACGCCCTGTTCCAGAAAAACGTGGTGGAGCGAAGATGAGTATTTAATCGGAATTGTACGTTATCGCTATATATACTAAATTTTGTATGCGAGATTAGGCTCTGTTTTATCTCCTTTCAATATAGTAATTCGATACCAAACCCTTTGACAGATGACAAACATACTGACCGGCCTTGGGAAGAAACAAGAAGACGAGGTGCCAACACGTGATGCTTTCAGGATGTTCGTTCCGGCAGTCAAAGATAAGGTCTAAAATCGACAGGTAATGCGTGGAGCCCACTTTAACTAACACTACTCCTACCTCTGCCGATCCATCTCTCATCCGCGCAGCCCGTTCCCCAACCCCCACCCCCTCGCGGAACCAACGAACCGCAAACGAAGGCACGGAGAAGCCACTTCACCCAGTTCTTTGCTTTGATCCGTGTGTGCACTTATGTGATCCGTAGCTATGTTTGATATGAGTAATAAATGTAAAACTTTGGCCTTATGTACTGTTTTTTTAATGAACTGTACCAGAGCTTTAACCCAGTTTATTTTAGGAGAGTATTCTCTCTTCAATTTTGACCGTGAGTGAAAACCTACCCCCACTTTTGAATGTTAGCAATCGTCTACAGGAACATACCCATTTTTGCCGTGTTCTGGTGATATGCAAACAGGGCATCAGAATTCACTAGATTGGAGAGCTGCTGATTAATCTATTGAGCATTGTTTTTATTTGAAGATATCGTAGCTACTCATTTTCATTAAATGTATAATAAAAGGGTTTTTTCAACTTTCACTCGTAGTCTGCTCGATTAATTGAGATACACCCACCACACTTCGGCTTTAGCTTCTAGGATTAAGTAGCACTGCTCCCCACCTTACTGGAGGCATATCACCAAGATTTTGGCTAAACACGGGTCGTTCACAAGAGCTCAGTGAGTTCTAACTTGAAGCCATCATAGGATGGTATACCTGTGTGTCAAGTCAGTTCGAGAGATCTCAACCATTCAGGACATTCCTCGGTCAACCGTTGGTGACGTTATCGACAAGTACACATCCCAAGGTATAACTTCAGTTCAATCATGATGTGATAGCCCCAAGAAAATGACCGACAGGGACCGTCGAGTGCTTGCAAGTGTGATAAAGAGCAATCGGATGTCTTCAGCAAAAACAATTGCTACAGAGTTCGAAATGATTCTACAACTGATCCTAGCACAACTACCATTCGCCGGGAATTGAATATTCTCGGATTCCATGAACGAGCAGCTGCCCATAAGCCACAGATTAGCCGCATCAATGTTCAGCGACGTTTAGCCTGTGTAAAGCTCGCCAAAACTGGATAATGGAGCAATGGAAATGAGTGTTATGGATTGACTAATCTTGCTACACATTTTGGCAATCCGATGGGTCAAGTGTAGTTTGGCGGATACCAGGGGAACGGTTCCTACCTGAGTGCATTATGCAAACTGTGGAGTTTGGAGGTGATGGTAAAATGGTATAGGGCTCGTTCTCAAGGTTTGGACTGGGCCCGTTTGTTCCAGTGAACTATCTCAACATTTTGGACAATGCAGCACTGCCAACATTGTGGCAACAGCTTGGAACTGAACAGTTTCTGTACCAACACGACAACGCACCTTGCCACAAATCGCGGTGAATTCACGACTGGTTTGATGAGAATGGGGTTTAAGAAGTATCACATTAGTTTTCACGAGAAAATGGCTGCATTGCAAGATAAAACGTCAGAATTAAACAGTCACCAAAAATCTACTATTAACCTCACTCAGAAAGAAATGGAAATTCTAAACAAAGGCTTTAAGTTCGCATTAACAACAACAAAGACCTTAAAACTATAATCGGCAACATCTGTAGGGCAACATCCCAGTTCCTCAATCCCACTCAGAACAAAGAACTCTAAATTATGTGTAAATTACAACTAGTTAAAATCTTAGCTAGAAGAGATATCAGTGGAAATAGTGGAATCCAACGTCTCTCCTCTTTTGAAGGTAACAGGTGTCCGGATAAATCGTATAGTGTATTTAATTTTTGTTAGGAATTGATATGATAAATTGAGCGGCCAGTATGTTAGAAACTCCACCAACCGGTACTGTTTACTATCCTGCTGCCTGCGGAAATAAGGAATTATGACTGTGCATTGATTCTGATGAGGCGTATAGGAATATTGAAGTGGAATATTTATGACCAGGAATGAGTCAACACACACTTTGTAGTAAACAATAAATATTTTATTAACGACAGTAAAAAGAAACTAGAACGCCTATGGTTAAACATGGTAGAAGCTGAAATTATACGCTAACAAAAGAAAATATGAATTCAAGTACTCACAGTGTCTCGCACTAATATTAGTACAAAATGAATAAATTTCGCAATGGAATGGTAGTACAGCCGTGGCGACTCGCTATGCACAGTTAACAGCCTAGACGCATGGTTCTGCAGATAAAACATTCAGGTATGGAGAAAGACAGCAAAGGTTGTACCATCCGAACGAAATAGGCTTCGTAGCCAAGTCTAAACATGGTGAAACTGCAAACAAACGAGCGACGGGTCGAAATCAACATTGACACCCATGAAACGTGGGGACCGCGTGGACAAACACGTACTTGCAATTGCTTAGGTACTATGTCAAGGCTGAAGCAATAAGAAAGAAACACTAGCAAAATGATTGGCCATCGTGGGCTGCACAAGGAGGAGAGAAATGGAGAAATGTAGTCGCAAGACCAATGGAGGAGAAGATGGCGAGAGAATGATCTACGCAATTTAAAAAATAGAACATTGATTGCGCAACAATCAGACAGCACAACATCTCGCGACCGTGAAGGAAATCGCCGCGCAAGACCAAAAACACGCATCACGCGCGTTCGAAAAAATAATTTTGCGACAACAATGGTCCACGGCTACAACAATGAATTGCTTAATTCTAATTACAGACTATGAATAAAATAATATTTTTAAATAATAAAAAAAATATTATAATCCACCACGAGATTTAGTGCATAAATTTGCGATTTCCCGAACAGATTCCATAGGTTATTTGAAACGCTTCACAGGGATACTGATCCATGACATTCCCAAATTAAAAACTTTATATAGTTGACTATGCTGGCAAATCAATCACTGCAAAGTTTGCTGTATGCTCTTCGGATCACTAAAATTTGGGCCTTATAATCTGTTTTGCTGCCCTGCTAAAAGACATCATCATTCCTGCAGAATCCCAGTGGCCTTGTAGGAATGGATCTAGTAAAAGGTAATAGTTAAGTATTCGGTCTCAGTTAAGTGGCTATTAACTGTCACCAAGTTTGGCGACTAACTTATCATCCAAGGCTGGTCGTATTTCTCAATCGCGGAGCAAGCTTGGCATTTGCGTAGCGTCATCTGTGGATAATAATCCAAAGCTAAGTGCAATCTTTGAGAAAAATGATAAGCAAGAGCGTCGTAAGAGTGTGCGGCGGAAACGGTGCAGAAAACTGCGCGAGAGCGAGTGTCTAGAGCGGAAAGATTCAATTCGAGGAGAGAATTTTAGGAACCGAGCAAGATGGTCGCGGAAAACTCGATCCTGTGGAAAGCGCATTGAGCTCACGAAAAAACACTCTGCTTTGTGCAACGAAGGTCAGAAATGACCGACGAGCTTCGCCTGTGTTTCTCCGCAAAATGGCGAAGGACTCTCTCGTGAAAGAACTTTTCCGTGGGAAATGCATGGCGCTCATGTGCGTACTTCATTACTAATATTTTGCTCCCGTTCCATGAAACCGTCAGACCGAGCCAGTGAAGCCCGTATCGCCGAGGTCACACGCAAGGAAGCCAAGCGGACCATCGTCGCCGAGTGCGGAACCAGAAACGACTGAAACGCCCCATCGTCGGCCAGCTCCCATTCTCACAATCTCCCGTATCGGCGTGGCCCCTGTCCACACGAGAGCGCTAAGGACGTTGGTCGTCGCAGCCAATTTAGACGCCTCAGCAGTGCTTCAGCTTGGACTGCTCGACCCCATCTTGATACCAGAAGGACCCGTAGTATGGATCACCCCATGGACGGATATGGCCTTTTGGCGTCATGGATTGCGCGCCCTATTGCCCTATTTAAGGTGGGTCGAGTTTTGTATCGTAAATCCTGAATTCTGTAATAGAGTCAGATTTTCTCTCCTCATCTTAGTTAATCCTAAATGCTATGTGCAAATTTAGGCTGCTTCTAAAAACTCTCTCCAGTCGCGATAGAGCATAAGCGTTCATGATCAATGCGAGCACTGCATCTAAAAATGACAGAGCGCATGTCATTGGCGCCTCTAAAAACTCCCCAGTCTCATCGTCGTGTTTGGAACGCTCAGGATCGAAGTGATCTTATTTCCATCGTGATCACTTCGCGTTGCCTCGCTCACTTTCACCATGGATGAAAGAAACAGGATGGACGACTCCTATGAGTCGTGCGTGAGTTTTTTTTCAGTGGCGCCCTCTGGAGTCTTAAGTGAAAAATACCGAAACGTTTGGCTTCACTTCGCATGGTTTCTGTTTACACAGCTGTTAGAGGAGAAAAGCATGGCCGCCTATCGCAAAAATATTACGTATTTCATTGAGTTCTTTTGAATTTTTTTGTATTAAAGTATTTTTTATTATTTTATTGAATAAGTTTATTGAAATATTAAGTTTTGGAGTTAAAATGTAATTTTTACGATTCTTTTAACAATTTAATTACATACGTATAAAGTTTTGCTTTAAAAATTATATTCAAAATGACATTAAAAGATATCAAAATGAAAATGGAAAAGATTTCTTCATTAAATCATAACTGTGCACATGATCTAAATATTTATTATAAGTTTCAAAGAAATCGCAGCTGTTTCTGGTCTCCTAGCAATACGAGTATGTCAACAATAACCATGAGCCTATGGACAGCTCTTCCTCTTCTCCCTAAGCAGACGACAGATGCTAGTTTTCATGCAAAAATCCAGATGTCGCTCTGAAATCAAACTTGCTGGGGAAGTATAGGGAGTCGTCCATCCTGTTTCTTTCATCCATGCTTTCACTACTTTCGCTTTCACTACCTTCGCAATAATGGCCGACAATGAAAGCATATCCCACCTCGAAGTCCGTTTCCAATGCGGTTTATATTTTTGTAATGAATCTGAAGGCACACAACAGGTCAAGATACACGGCAGGGGCGAAGGAGCTGAAGATTAAAGCGAAGATTGTTTTATATATTTTATTTTTTTAATTTTTCTCTTAGGTTTCGAATTTTCTTTAAAGTTTCGTTTATCGTACGTGCACTCTCGTACGTAGTTTTTTTTAACACTCTCGTATTTATTGTCATAAAAGAAAAAATGCATTGAAATCTAACAAATCCTCATCAGATTATAATAATGGACAATAAATATAAATAATTACGCTTAAAACAGAAAGTTTGAAAGCGTAACGAGTTTCTATGACAGTTACCTCTTATTTACTGATCGGGCTGTTATCTCGTTGCCCTTGGCGCTGTCAAAAAACTTCATGAGTGGGTGAATAGAGCGGGCGCGATCAGGGATAAACGATCACGTGATTGAAAATGAGAACTGCGTAAATGTAAACTTTATTGTTAAGGCTCTCATTTCGTAAGCTGCTTAAGCACCGCTCTCTTGGCTATGCGTAGTTAAGCTCATGTTAGCGTTCGTTAGCGGATCTCTCATTCTGTTTTTTTTTTTTTGTCTTATTTCCATTTTTAGTTATCAACGGCTGCAAGCCAAGATTTAAACGCGGAGGCGTCGCCGTTTTCGAACGGTGCAGTGGGAGTTATATCATATTCTCAAGCGCCCAGGATTCTTCCCTTTGTGATACGCACCTCGCTACTTCCACTGTTTGTTATAGTCTCTAGTCTTTTTGACTAGTTTCATTCTAAAACATTAATATTACTTATGCTGCGTCGGTTCTTAATTCTTATTCAGGCCTTATTGGTCATTAGCTTTAATAACTGAGAGCAGGTACAAGTGACCACTCCAATTCAGTTGCTAATTTATCATTGCCTTAAGAGGGGGCGAGCGAGATTAATTCTTTTTGTAAGATTATTTAATGTAAATCTAAGGTGTGTTCCTTAGAGCGGGCCAGGCATCCTTGATGCTTAAATTAGGTCGTTACTAGATCTATTACTAGTGCGACGCCCGTATTGTTTTGTAATCTTGTTTCTCATTTAGCAATTTTGAAAAACGGGTATTTATTCCTACGTTCGGGCAAGGCAATGTCCTCATGCGTTTCTTGCGCCTAAGCACGATCGTGGCCCATTTAATATAATTAATATTTTGTGAATTTCATATTTTATTTGATGTTAAATTAATTATCTAAGCCAAAAGCTATACTCTGTTGTCTGTCTTAAAATTTAAATTTTCCACTCGCATTACTCTCTCATCCGTGACATTAACCCTGATTCCAATGAAAAACTTCCAATGAAAAACTTCTCAAGCCGTCTCTCTGTCTCCACTGAGTTTCATGATTCACTAGAAAAGGTGAGGGGATCCAGCTTTCATATAGCGGTTGCCAGCCTCTGAGGCGCCTCTCCGACCGGAGTACTTGGAAATGGAAATCATTAGATGAGGCCACTGTCCAAACTTAGGGTGACGCCCCCATTAGAATCACTTTTTCTGTAGTAGTAGGAGAGGAACCGAAGGGAACCCCTGCTATTGTAACTCGGGTATCGAAGGGATCAATGGATTGTGCGTTCCTAAATGCTCTCCACAGATACAGGATTATTGTCTTGCACTGTAAGTTGTTGACTGATGGCAAATCGGTTTTCTATTAAGAACGTAGACACTCTTCGCTCATCCCGTCATCTTTGGCCCGTGTACGTTCTCAGGTGTCACGCCATCTGTTGTGAAAAACATACTGACCACTATTTCCTTAAAGCCTGTAAAATATAAACGAAGATACGAACCCTTCTTAATGATATTCAGAATAATCTAACCCGTGAATGTATATAAGGTCATGATAGCTTCATACCTTTTCATGAAGTGGAACACAGAAATGAGACGAAGTGTACTGTTGATAGCATGCATGTATTTACATGGATATCAATGACAATACACACCAATTTTTAATTATCTTACATTGAACAAAATAGAGGAAAAAATTAAAGAAAATGAGAAATTCTGCTGTCCCATAAAGACAGCCTTACTATGGTCTAATGGTAATAGCATCCACTACTCGGGCGTGCATGCCTTCGACGTGTTTCTGCAAAATTTCTGCATGAAGTTCCTCCCATGCAGTAACGTCAAATTGTAGTCCTTGTGCATAAACTGACGTGCAAAGAAAACCACACAGATTTTCCATGGGGTTCAGGTCAGAAAAACAAGGAGGCCAGTCAAGTACAATCGCGCCATTTCCTAAGGACCACTCCCAAGTTGAGTTGATTGTGTGACAAGGGGCGTTATCTTGTTGGAAAGGGCAATGGGGGCAATTAAAGCATCTCTTGTTAATTTTCCTGATTCTTATGGGATGTGAGGAATGCTAGATTAGTTTTTCCGCCATATCCGACGCAATCTCAAATCATTAAGGTGCCCTTCCTTGCTGCCTCTTGAAGAAGACTTGTTCCTCTCCCCGAAGATCGTGCAATAGTAGATCCAACCATCCGGTCCATTTAGGTTGAACTTTTTTCATCAGAGATCAGGAATTAGTGCCATTTTCCCATACATCGTTGTAATTTCAGACTCAGGAACATCTAGTTTGTGTGCTTGTGTAAACTTCGGTTGACTCCTCTTCTTCATATGCTTAAGCATGTTGCTGCAAGAAGCAACTCACTTAAGCATGTTGCTCACTGTTGATTTATTACCTGCGACATTAGGGTTACGTGCTAACTTTCGGAGAGATGACCTGTTGCCTTTCAGCTTTTTAATAATTAGTCTCTTCTGCTTTTTACAAAGTTTCTTTGGTCTGCCACTTGACTTTTTAGCACATTTTCGTAGAAAAGTGCTTATGTGATCGGTTTGTCCAGATGTTCATCTCTCCGTCTGTAGACAAAATTCCAATACTGCATTGCGATGCAACAGAGAGAGAGTGCGTGTAGTGCGAGTAGTCGTATAGTGCTGGAAGAGACGAATCATCCTTGCATTGGGGAAAACGCTTGCTGCGCACTTCGGTTCGGTTTTGCACGTGGTCTAAATATTATTGAGATGGTGCGCGTGGAGAATGCACGTGATTGACGATTATAGAAAGGGGAGATAGATGCCTAAAGCTAAAGAATTTCTTTATTCGTAGGGAGCTTATTATTTATTACGATAACTTAAAAACGAATTAACTTTTTCATACTCGGTTTTCACCAATCCAAAAATACGGGATAGAGTACGAAGAAGTTCGAAGGTGAGATAGCCAGAATAGGTACAATTGCACGTGCTCTAATGATACCATTACAATACCCCCTTAAAATTTCCAATTACCAGATATGGCATGTAATATATCAAACAAATCGTCACGACGTGTCATGAATGAATATATAAAAGTAATTAACTAGTGATAGTAGACATTGGTCTAGTGGCAAGTGTACGTGTAAGGACGTCTCGTGAATGAATATAAGGGGTAAATAATATTAGTAATTGTTTAGTAGTACGTGTTTTAATGGTACCTTATGGTACAATTGGATCTTTCCATGCTAAGATATGGCATGTAATATATCAAACAATTTGTAAAGACTTGTCATGAACGAATACATGAGTAACTAGTGATATTAGACATTGGTACCATTGGAAACTTTCAATGCTAAGATATGGCCTGTAATATATGACACAACTCGTAACGACATCTCATGAATGAATACAGGGTGTATATGGACGACGTTTCACAAATTTAAGGATATGTAGAGGATGATGTGGGGAACATTTATTATTAATAAACCCATAGTCCCAAACGAAAAGCGACGGAGCCACAGCATGTTTGATCCTCTGTTTTGCGTCAAGCCGTGGAATAGCTGTCTGAATTACTGTGTTGTCACTGCATTGGAATTTCGAGCGGGAAACCTAACGCGCGAACGTATTTCCAATGGAACCGCCCAGCGATCGTGCAGCACTTTTGCTGAAAGGTAAGGTAAAGGCGGGTAAGTTTGCCAGTCATTAAATTGGTCGTATTACGTATTTTTTTTAATTTTAATTTTTAAAGCTTTCGAAAAAGCAATAAAGGAAAAGGAACAATAAATTACAAGATACAATGACAGGGGACATCGTAGTAAACGTGCCTAGTTCAATGCTTGACAAACCAGGACATCAAACAAGCTGTGGCTCCGTCGCTTTTCGTTTGGGACTATGGGTTTATTAATAAAAATTGTTCACCACATCATCCTCTACATATCCTTAAAATTTGTGAAACGTCGTCCATTTACACCCTGTATAATACGTAAATAACGACAGTGAAAATTGGTTTAGTAGTACGTGCTTTAATGGTACCATACAGCATCTTTAGAACTTTCAATGCTTAGATATGGCAAATAAAATATCAAACAACTTGTAAGGACGTCTCATGAATGAAAATAATGCGTAAATAATGATAGTGGGAATTTGTTTAGTAGTACGTGTCCTAATCATACCATATGGTACTTTTTAAACTTTCAATAGTAAGATATGGCATGTAATATATCAAACAACACGTAACAACGTGCATGAGTGAATATAACGAGTAATTAATGGTAATCGGAATTGTTTAGTAATACGTGTTTTATGGTACCATATATTACCTTTGGAAACTTTCACTGCTAAGATATGGCGTGTAATGTATCAATCAACTTACGAGTTGTTGGACCTGTTGTTATCAATTGCTTATTGGTATCAAGATAATATTGTTAGACTAATATTATCCATAACTAATTACTCAGAGACATACTGCTAATTGCTACACTCTTTATTTAACCTTCAGTTCTTCGAGTTTATTAGTTTAAATTCTCTCTTTACGTTAGTTTACTTAAATAGTAATTTATAATATACTGTAGTTTTCATATTTATATATTTTCTATAAAGTGTTTTAAAATGTAGGTTAATTATAGGTATCCATGTATGATGCTATAACACGAAAATCTGCTCTTTTGTATTCGGTTTGGCAGTAAAATCATTCTTGGTTTTTTTTTTGTAATCACACACTAAGTCTAAGAAAGTTGTTCACCACTTTCGGAGATCGGCCATTCTTGCTGGGCATGGTCCTGTTGCTCAGTTTCTGCTTCTTCAAGAACAGCAGATTTCTACTTTTTTATTCAGACTTTTCTCTGTTTTGTTTATTGTAAAGAAATCCGATTAGAACGTAGTGCATAATGTAAGTAATGACTGAATACACAAAATATATGAACATTTCATAAGACTTTATTTTTACGAATTTAACCCCATGAACAGGCGTGAGGCTATCATTTTGGGCCGTACCTTATACTACTATAAGAGAACAATACTCTTACTTTACATGAAATCTGACTAGCGCTTTGGAGCCCATGCTCGCACATCAACAAGTGATGTAATTTTATAATGTTGGAATGATAACTTCTTCGTGTAACGTTGTCTTACAAGAGAATGGCCAATCGAAGGATACTTAGTGAATTTGAAAGAGGAGTAATCGGATACCCCATTTGAGCAGGTCTAATATCCCAAATAACCGCCTTTAGCGGCACGGAAAGCAGCTAGACGGCGTGGGAGTGAGTCAGTAAGATTCTAGTAGGTTTCTACTGGTAGCTGTTGCTATGCAGACTGTAAAACATCCGATAGCTGCTGAAGGGTACGCGGTGGTTGTTCCATAGCACGCAAGAGGTGATCCCAAAAGTTCTCGATTGGGTTGAGGTCTGGGAATTAGGGGACCAGGGTAGCACTTTAAATACTTGGTCGTGTTTCTCAAACCGCCCCCGAACAATTGCAATCGTATGACACGTCGCATTGTCTTGCTGGAACGTGCCATCCCCGTCTAGGAAGACAGTCGCCATGTACGGGTGTACTTGATCTGCAATTATGGATAAATAACCGAATCAGTTGAGAGTGTCTTCCACAGGTATCAGTGGGCCCAGACAATGCCATGAGAACATTCCCCATACCATTTTGCTGCCGCCACCAACTTGGATTCGTCCAACAATGGTTGCAGGATGCTTGTTCTCGGAGGTTTCTCGCCTCACCCGCAAACGGCCGTCACTTCTGTGGAGCAGAAATCGTGACTCATCGGAGAAGGCAACCTTTTTCCAGTCAGAGGTGGTCCAGTTTCTGTACTGTTGGGCAAATTGAAGCCGTTTTTGGCCATGAACCTTCGTCAGCATGGGTGCGGTGACCATCCGTCTGATGCGGAGGTCCACACGTTGCAGGGTACTCTGTACTGTGGTTTCAGCGATATGTCTGGTAGCACCCTCGTTTGTTTGAGCGGTAAGTTGGTCCACGGTAGCTCTTCGGTTGGCCTTGATGCACCTTCGCAGCCGAGGTTCATCTCTCTGATCAATGGCACGTGGTGCTCCACAGTTCCCATACCGGTTATTCTGAACGGTCCCATTTTCCCAGTCATGGTACACTTTAACTACAGCAGCACGAGAACAGTTCACAAACTGCGCGGTTTCCGAAATATTGCCACCCTTGGCCCGAAAGCCGATTGCCATCCCCTTTTCCAGACTGATAAATCACGTTTCTTACCCATTGCAGCAATGAGAGATATAGTCACGTTTCTTAACATAGTGGAAACCTACCTTACATAGTCACCTAACAAATTCCCAACACGTGACATAGTTCCTAGGCTGGGCAACCCCAAACACTAACGTAGGGGGTGGTCATAATAATGTGACTCGACCCTGTATATTGTCAATATGCTATTTAACTTTAAACATGTTTTTTATATGGTAATGGCGACACCCGAAACAATTGTCTTATTATGTTCTATTATTAAATATACCAACAAACTTGTATTTCCGTTGAAAATCTTAAATCTGTGCTAAATATACCAACTTGAAATTCTTTTGATAATTAAAACATTATTTAAGAATTATTTCTGTTGAACATCTTAAATCTTGAAGCAAGAAATTCGTCCTAAGAATATGTTGTGCGTCATTCGATCCATCATTTATTTATTTATTTTATTATTATTGTGCGTCCTGCCAGACAAATTTATTTGTAGGTATTGGTCACCTTTTGGTCATTTAGTACATAATCCATTTGAATTTGTTTTCAGAAATTTTATTTTCAACGTTGGTACAGGTGTTAATGCCTCCGTTCTTTTTGATATCCTCAATCGTAGGAAACAAATCGATCGGATGTGTTTTGATTTTTCTAAGGCCTTCAATAGAGTCCTACGTGGCCATTTAATAGGTAAACTGTATCATCTTGGATTTCCTACTCCGAATGTGAATCTTATGCACAAGATGAACTTTCATCGTCAAATACAGAAAAAATTCTCTTCCGAGAAAACAGCTTCAAAATGAATTTCCAAGGCACTCCTGTTATTCGTTTGCTCTTCAAAATTTACCTTTTTGCTTTCGAATATTATCTTTATTTACTTAATCTCGCTTCGCCAGCATACGCATATGATATCAAATATTGACTTATTGATGATGACTTAAGCCATTGATTCCCAAACGTTTTCGACTCGCGAACCCTTTTCTTAAAGATCTTAGTTGCCGATTCCCTGACTTATAAGTACACATAAAGTAGACATGCATATGATAGGGCGAAATCTGCTATTATGGAAAATTTTTGGCAATCCCAGCTAGAGGGAAAAAAAGATTTAAGCGATTGTCGAATCTTACAGCACAGAATAACAGGGTGAATAAGAGCCCAGTGTTATTCTGCGCTTACAGGGCGAGCTTCATAGTATGTAATTGCGTTTCTCGCTTAATGGAACGAATATTAAAAAGACATACATTTCTCTTGGTATGAATTAATACTACTTTTTAATATAAATCTTGTATACAAAAATGATTTGGGGTTTTTTTGTGTGTTTGTTTGTTTGTCCAACAATGCTCGTCACGAACAATATGCCACTCGCCAGCAATAAGCCACAGATCAACATATGCCACGGACCAACAATATAATGCTCATTAATTAGGAGCTTTAGCATAAAAGCTACTTATAAGAATGCGCCCTTGGTCCGTATGTTTTTCCGGCCTTCCGCCGTTTGCACGATAACTTGAAAACAGATTAACTTTTTCAAATTCTGTTTTCAGAAATATGACCATCAAAGTCTTAGCTCTGCCGTATCAACTTTTCAGAAATTTTCGTGGAACACTTTAAGTCGAATTTACGTGCTAAAACAGTGAGTGTAAAGAATATCAAGCTAATGGCATGTCATATAACAATCGATTTATCAAGAAGGAATACATTGTTACTTTCTGTTCATCTTTTAAGCATTATTGACATCGACGCGCGCACGTGAATTCGCTTTGTCGACGCACGATTGCTCAAGTGCTCATAATTTATGAAACCAGCACTAACCAGCAAGTGTTACAATGTTGAGTGATGTACTAACCAAAACTAACTCGGAAACCACTCGTTGGAATTCGATTAAATTTTAACGTTTTACACAGTTTTATGTACACTATTATTCCCCCAAATTTCATCATCCTAGATCTTAAAGAATCTAAGTTATTAACTTGTTGATCTTGGTGAGGGCATTTTTATTTCTGTTAATATCTCAGTTAGCGTTCAAATTCGGACCCATGTGCATAGGAAAAATATTGTTCCACGCTACAAACTGTACATGGTATTTCATTCTTGAACTACCTTTCTGATTCACCCTGTATATACAGGGTGAGGCATATATCTTGAGACAACTGAATATCTCGGAAACTAAGCATTGTATGAAGAAAAATGTCCAAAATCAATTTCGCGGGGGAAATTCATTAGTTAAAAATTACCCCCCCCCCTTGTGAGGGGCACTGGGGGAAGGGGATAACTTTGAAATCTTAAATAGGAACACCTATTTTAAATGGTATACTCAGATAGTACACAATATTCGAGAAATGTTTTATTCTAGGTGTTTTTTCAATTGATTCAACCGTTTAGGAGATAAGAGGCTCTGAAAGTGTGGCACTTTTAAAGTTTTAAACCCAATTTTATCGATGAAGACAAAGAAGTAGAGAGTGGGTCTTAAAGACATTCATATTCTACTTTTTAATGGTCTTTAATAATCCGAAGTCAGAATTTCAAAAATTCAGAATGTTTAAGTGCACAAGTAAACTTTTGGGGACAGGAGTCCTATGGAGACAGAGTCTATGCGTGTGTATTGAAAAATCAAGAATCAATTAAAAACGGTTGGATCAATTGAAAAACACCAAGAATAAAACATTTATCAAATATTGTGTACAATCTGAATATACCATTTAAATTGTAGGCAAGAGAAAACGGCAGTGGTAAAATAATTCTTTTTAATCATCACCAGCAAAAATGAACGTACAATGGAAGACAACAAAGGTAACAATGTATTAAAATCTAACAACGCTCTCATGCATAACATCAGTGTTATCTATAAAAATCTCATATCAACATCTTCCCCCTTTAATTCAGAATGTCAATGTAGACTAATTAACAGATTCCAAGATTAATTAAATGCTTTTCATGAACTGATCTTGAAAGTAGTTTGGTAAAAATCTCCGCCACCATATCCTGTGTTTGAATATATTGCAAATTAATATCACCACATTGGATCTTGTCTCTGATGTGATGATGTCGGACATCAATATGCTTTGTTCGAGCACGAAACTAATCACTCTCGGCACAATGTATTGCAGATTTATTATCACAATAAACTAAACACGGTTTTTGATGTTCTCTGCAGTTTAGTTTGTGAAGAAGACCACGCAACCACGCACATTCTTGAGTTGCTGAACTTAATGATATATGTTCAGCTTCGGTGGAACTGAGAGCTACAAAGCACTGCTGTTTAGACATCCAAGCTATAGCTCCTCCGGACAGCATGAATGTACATCCAGAAATTGATCTACGACTGTCTAAACAATTTGCCCAATCAGCGTCAGAGTAAGCAAGAAAATGTAGTTTTGTTACTTCATACTTGAGCATCAGCGAGAAAGTTGCTTTTATGACGGGTGATTCTCATTCCTAAGCAATATACACTATATGATCAAAAATATCCGGACACCCCTCACAGATCATCGATTGGCCCAATGTCATATGATAATGACTTGCACATCATTTAAATAGCTTCCCACACCTTCAGACACAACTCTGCTTGGACATTGGCAAGAATGGGTCGTTCGGCAGAGCTCAGTGAGTTCCAACGTGGAACCATCGTTGGATGTCACCTATGCGGCAAGTCCGTGCGTGACATTTCCAGCCTTCTTCAGATACCCAAGTCAACAGTAGGCGATGTCATTATGAAATGGAAGACCCGGGGATCAACAACAGTTCAACAACGAACCGGTAGACCCAAGAAACTAACGGACAGAGACCGTCGAGTGCTTCGTCGTGTCATCCGCAGCAACTGGAAGTCCTCGGCGGAAAAAATTGCCACAGAGTTTCGAAACGCCTCTGCAAATGATGCCAGTACCATGACAATTCGTCGGGAACTGCACACGATGGGATTCCATGGCCGTGCTGCTGCCCACAAGCCCCACATCAGCAGGGTCAACGCCAAGCGACGTCTGGAGTGGTGCAAAGCCCACAGAAACTGGACAATGGACCAATGGAAACGTGTAATGTGGACAGACGAATCTCGCTACACACTCTGGTAATCCGATGGACGAGTTTGGGTTTGGCGCATACCTGGAGAACGTTTCTTACCTGAGTGCACAGAGCCCACAATCAAGTTCGGAGGAGGAGGAGGAGTCATGGTGTGGGGCTCATTTCCATGGTACGGACTGGGCCAGCTCGTTCCTGTGCAAGGAATCATGAACTCCGACCGTTATCTGAATGTTTTGGACAACTGTGCACTTCCAACGTTGTGGCAATTTTTCGGAAACGGGCCATTTCTCTACCAACACAACAATGCTCCGTGCCACAAAGCGAGGCGTGTACAGCAGTGGTTTGCGGACTCAGGGGTCGAAGAAATGGGTTGGCCGGCACAAAGTCCCGACCTCATTCCTACAGAGAGTCTATGGGATGAATTGGAAAGACGCTTGCGGGCCAGATCACATCGGCCAACTTCTGTACCTGAACTGATTCTCGCTCTTCGGGAGGAATGGAGGAACATTCCGGAAAGTACCTACCAACATTTGGTGGAAAGTCTTCCCCGAAGGGTGGAAGCTGTGATTCGGGCAAAGGGATGTGCAACGCCCTATTGATTTCCATCAAATCGTGGCTAGAGCGCAAACGTGCATGTGTCCGGATATTTGTGATCATATAGTGTATTACTTCACCGAGATCTTTCATTTTAAATTTTTGATTAAGTTGACCATTTAACATGTCAATACCAACTTTATCATCACCAAAAATCAGAAGATCATCTACATAGATTCCAATGATAACTGTTTTCCCTCTTCGATCTTGAAGTAGACACAAGTATCATATGACGACGGGATAAATTCAAGATCGAGAAGTACATTATGTAATAAAAATACCAAGAACGACTGGCTTGTTTTAAACCATAGACTGACTTGAGAAGACTGCATATAGAACCAGAAGGAAGTCGTATATAAAGTTCTTCATCTAAAACGGAATGAAGAAAAGCTGTGACGACATCCATATGTTGAACGTCCTAATCATATTGAGCAGCAAGAGCTAGCAGAAGTCGAAGAGAATTCATGCGGATGACCAGTGAGAAAGTTTCCTCTGAGTAACAATACCATAGCGCTGAGAACATCCACGAGCAACTAAACGGGCTTTATACCGTTCTGCTGAACCATCAGCAGTCTGCTTGATCTTGAATATCCACTTCATTGAAATTGCCTTTCATCCTGGTTGGTTGGTTTGTTAAAAATTTTGGCGTTGACTACTAATGTCTTTTTGCGCCTTTTACACAAGTTATATGTCACCTCATTTCTAGAGAGAAATGAAGAGATCAAATGAGGGGACAGCGTAGAAGGAGGAAAGAAGAGAAAAAAATAAGGCGAAGAAAAGGCCAACCCCCGCCAGAAGGAGGAGAGAAGGAGGAGAGAAGAAAGAAATTTTACGAGGCAGAAGGGTCATGGCTTGGAACAAGGAAGGTGAAGAAAAGTCGAGAGGGAGAGTTTTGAATGGAGAAGGTACGAGAGGAATTGGATCGCATCGGCTGTAAAAGCGGTGGACGTGGAAGCGAGAGTCGCGGAAGGCAAAGGACGATGATAAATTTGCCGAACGTCGCCGGTATTGTAATTTCAAGCCACTAGCACGTTATAAGGAGAAGACGATACGAAACCCGCCGCCCGCAAGGGAGAAGGAAGAGCGGACTTCGGCAACGAAGGCATCGTATCGAAATAAGGTTGCTCGACATGGCCGTTTTGCTTCAACGAAAGATTATCGCCCCGGACCAAGTAAGCCTTATAATTCCTTAGTTAAGCTACCCCCTCCAGCAGTTAAACTTGATTTAATGGACAGTACCAGTGCATTTCTTAGTACTCAAAGACTTTATGTTGATAAGCGGGGGCGGCCGCCCCTCGAGGGAGAGCATATTGAATAGACGAAGTGATTGGAAACTCGACGTCGAGCC
>JAHWFO010025632.1:233261-249325 GCA_023313115.1 Rhysida immarginata
GCCACCTGAAGATCTTTTCAGATCTTATAAACCTGTGGAGGCAATACTATCTGCTTCTCCACTTCAAAAGTGGGAGAGAGGCAGAGTCGCAACGGCGGCGTGCCTTTAGCGTTTGGTAGCGTCGACGGGCCCTGGTCGGCCTGCCGCGCTCGGTGGGCAGCGTTGCGTCTTTCGGTAGTAACTCTTAAATCATGTTCTTTGTGCGGATAGTGAAAGTATTGCCCTTAGATCACTTAAATGTACATTAATGTGTTTGTTTTATTCTCTTCGTAGCCCCCACCTATGAGAAGCTTAACCTATACAGGTCGCCGTGTACTGCTACTACGGTTGCCTCTAACGCTAGTCTCACATGTACTAGCTTCTGTCGTTGTGGTCTTTTCGTCTGCAAACCTACGAGAATCCAGCTTCTGAGGACAGCATAATCCCCTCCGAGGAAGACGATATTTAAAGCCTCATTAGACAAGGGGATCTGGAATTTATTTTGTATTTGTTAATCTGAGACCTTCAATTGTTGTTAATTAATATCATGCAAATGAAGCACATATGTTTTATTTAAATTAGAAATCTTATTTGGAAATTGAGTTAAAGAGCATTTATAGTTTGTAGGTCGAAAAAAAAGGATTTATATTGCTTTACATTGTCTACCGCCCCTTTCCTCTCCTGCACAATTAAAATCACTCTGCTAGTTAAGTTTAGGTGTGACATTTAATCAGTACGCAGCCCGAGACAAACACAAACATCCATGCCCACGGCGGGATTCGAACCCACGACCAGGTGGACTCGAGATCTAGAAAGCCTATGCCCTAGCCCTCTCGGCCACCTGGCCGTCCCTTTCATCCTGGAGAAATTCGGCTGGAATCCATATATGATTATCATAATGAGATTGCAGTTCCTTGTCAATGGCTTTTTGTCAACGAATTGAATCAACACTATTTAAGGCTTCAGCCAGTGTTTGTGGGGTATTTTCACATGAAGATGCCTGAAAAGCAACGCTATTAAAATAGCGGGAGTTTGGTCGACTTATACGTTGAGTATAACGTCGTGATTCAGGCTCGGTGAAAGAATCAACTTCTAAGTTTTCTTGAGCAGAAACGGATTGAGACAATTCATTGCCGTTTTAAGACGATGTATCAGGCATTTGAATAATGGGGTAAGATTCATTAACGTTTGTAACGGTTGAAGGTTCAATGTTTGGAATTTCAGCAGAAGACATAAACGTATCAGAAATCGGAGAATTCATTTTGTTATAAGGAAACTGGTTTACAAAAAATGTTACATTCCGTTCAATGTGTACTTCTTCTGTTTTAGGGTTATATACATGGTGTCTCAAAATTCCTGTGCGTAACTTTCGTTGGATAGCAATGTTTGCAGCGATCGGGTTTTTAACTATTTTTTTTTTTTTTTTTTTTATATACAACACAGTGTTGCCAACTTAGTGGATTTTCTGCTAGATTAGCGGATTTTACACAAAAATTATGCCAGGTACAAACTTTTAGGGGAGGTAGTATGGGTGATTCTAAGCAAAAAATTCATGTGAACATGGGTCTGAATTTGAACGATAACTGAGATATGATCAGAAATAAAAATGCCGCCACCAAGATCAACATGTTAATAACTCAGGTTCCAGAACGCCTAGAATAATGAAATTTGGGGGAGTTATAGGGTACATAAAACTGTATACCGTTAAAACTTGATCGTATTCCAACGTGTAGTTTTTTAGTTACGCATTCAAAATCGTAACAGTGCTCACATGCGAGTACTAATCAGCACGTGTTAAGATGTTGACTGCGTAACCCGGAAACTACTTGTTGGAATTCGTTCAAATTATAACGGCCTACATGGTTTTATGTACCCTATTATTCCCCTAAATTTCACTTTTCCTAGGCGTTTCGGAACCTGAGTTATTAACATGTTCATCTTGGTGGCGGCATTTTTATTTCTGTTCATATATCAGTTATCGTTCAAATTGGAAACCATGTTCATATTAACATTTTTGCTTAAAATCACCCATACTACCTCCCCTAAAAGTTTGTACCAGGAATTTTGAGACACCCAGTATACGGTAACCTTTCGTTTTTTCAATATCTCCTAAATCGAGTTTTTATGTTTACAATGCGGAACGTGTACCTTGGTTAGGCAACCAAAAATGCGAAGATGAGATACATTGGGTGTTCGTCCAGACCGTACATGTTGCGGGATATGATTTATAACGGCACGGGTAGGGCAGCGATTACAAACATAAGCAGCTGTGGAGACTGCTTCAGCCCAAAAATATTGTCCAGATTTGAGTGAAGAAGCATAGAACAAGCTGCTTCCATTAAAGTACGGTTGAATCGTTCTGCTCACCATTTTGTTTAGGTGAGTAGGGAACAGTTTTCTGATGTAGTATGCCAGATTGTTTAAGTAGACTATTCATTTGTTGTGAAATATATTCTCCTCCATTGTCAGAGCGGAGTACTTTGATATTTTTTTTTCGGTTTGATTCTCGACAAAAGTTTTAAATTCAATACATTTTTCATAAACTTGGTCTTTTGTTTTCAGAAAATAAACAGAACATTTTCTTGAAAAATCATCGATGAAGGTAAGAAAAAAAGCGTGCTCCACCTTTAGAGGAAACAGACATTGGTCCACATAAATCAGAATGTCCCAATTCTAGAGGATTCTCAGTTCGAGTGGTAGCAGTTTTGGGAAATGGCAGACGATGCGATTTACCACGGACACATGTATCACATTCAAAAGACGGTTTAGAATCAATTTTTAACATAACAAGTTTTTGAAGTTGTTTCATGGATTGGGCATTAAGGTGACCAAGTCGACAACGCCAAGTATAAGAAGAACTTTGTGGTGAGGAGACGGCAAAAACAAATGGGTTTTCTTTGTTTAGACGATATAAACCATTAATTTCTGTGGCTGATCCTAGAATTGAAGACTTGTTAATAACTGGATTATCTGTAAATATTTTGCAACTACTTTTATCAAAAAGTACAGAGAGGTTTAACGGATGGTGTACAAGTTTACTAACGCTTAACAAGTTTAATGTAAGCGTGGGAAGTGACAGAACATCCTCAACTAGAAGAGTATTTGAATTAGGGAGTTGAATAGCTATATTTCCATGTCCTGTAACAATGAACTTATCTTCGTTTGCAAGATGTTTATCTTCAATTGGTAACGTTGTTGATGAAAAAAGAGATGAGCAACTAAGATGACTGGAAGTGCCAGAGCCAATAAACCATTCATATTTGTCAGATAAAACAGCTGCAGGAAGTACAGACGAAATTTGCGGTGCAGACTTCTTCAGATTTGTGAAGAGCGCAGACTCTGACGACGATGAATGAGAAAAAACTGCGTTGGCAGAACACTTCTTTTCCCTTGCATGTTTCGGAGGCTTTGGACACTGATAAGATTTGTAACCTCTTTCATTACAGTTGAAACAGCGAACAAATTTATTATATGCAGACTGTTTTTTAGCATACAGTGCCGAATGCGAAGATTCTTTAAATTCATGTGCAGCATCTTCCAATAGTTGTGTCACGTGTCAGTGGAAGGTTAAGTGTAAGACAGAAGTAAGGATACGTAAATTGCATGATTTATTCACTAGAATGATTGAACAACTTTTCTTCGACATGAAGTAAAGCAATATCAAAGACCAAGGGTCGTTAGAACGGTTCACTGGGGAGTAATTGAACGTGAGAGAGTTCACAATTATTTAGTCCAATTTGCAGCGGAACGTCAACACGCTGTATAACAGGACACCAATAAGATATGCAGACGCAGTCAGAAATAATAACACACCGCTGCGTGGAATTCCTTACTCATGTAACTCGGGACTGGTGATTGAGTAAAAGTTCGTCAATGGCAGGCTAAGCCGTAAGCAGGGTGGAAATTGTTATCCCAGACAAATAAATAAGAGTTCACTCCTGCTTAATGAAAGAGTTCACTTGGGATTAACGTGGTTATGCAACGCTTAAACGTGGGCAATCTTAAAAGCATAAACGGTAATTAAGAGCACTATATCAGAATAAAATCATACATAGTCTCTTGCCACACCTGAACATTAAGCACAAATTCAAGCACAGTTTGTCTTCAGAAAACCTCCCGTAATTAATAGATAAATGTTTATAATCCTTTACATTAAAGGGAGAGTCATTCGTGATGCTCATGCCAGCTATAGAGCACTCGTGAACGCGGAATAGCAAAAAGTTCAGTTCGCATAAACACAATTGGCTTACCCCGTAACTCCTCCGGATATCACCGTTAGTTCACAGAAAACAAATGCTGAATCGGTCCTTCGACACAGCCGAGATCGTCCAACTACGAAGTCCAAAACGGGAAAATTCCAAACGATGGCGCAGTAGCCATGGAAAGCCTCTTCGTTTCAACGCACCGTAGAAAAGTTCCCTCGTGGAAAAAACTGAAGTGCACTAAATGCTCATAGTGCAAATAAAGACATCGATATGCGGGAACTGAGATATTCGAATCCAGAAACCTCCTTCCTCGCTCCGAAGACGTAGTTTCGTTAACGTTAACAGTTTTTACATTTAGCTTTTTAGTTCCATCCTGGTTCATTGCACTCTTAGATTCTGAAGATCTTTTAGGAAACGGAATCGTCGAATCCCTCGAGACTTCAGGTGCCAACACACATTCCCGACTTTGACGCGCACGACTTTCAACCGACAAGCATTTTAACTCAAATTGTGTCCGTGATAGCGCTGCAGTCACACAGGAAACTGTATTCATTTCCGCCAATATGGATTCGATTACGCGTCAGAAATACAATTTATTAAACTAATAAATTTATTTGCACATGGAGTTTCCATGGAAGCCTCCATTTTCTTTTTTTGCATCTAGAGCAGTCACTTCCCATGATGCTAATCGTGTATATTCTTGCAACCTGATTGGTTATCGTGAACGACAAGTCTCGTGAAAGTCGGACAGAGCTGAAGTCGGAAAAACTAGTCGCACGACTCCTACGACTGACCGTTTGAGACCGGAAGTAGTCGTTTCAGAGTCGCATGCGACAACTAGTCGGATGTAAACCGTGCATGTGTATCTCCGCCTTTCCGCTTAGCTTCCGCGCTTCCGCGCACGGGCGTTTCCATTTTCTCGCCTCGGGTTGATCGCATCGGCTGGCTTCGCTCTCTCCCGAGACACCCGAGCATCCTCATTTGATGTCACGGCCGTTTTCGTATCTCGTCCTATGATGCTTGAAAACGGACCGTGACAAGTAGACTCTTGTTTGAACCACGTATAACTAGCACGAGTGTCGGTAGCGTTCAGGTAATTTCGCTAATATGAAGCCACCCATCAAATGGTTTGCTAACTCTTTCAAGGTGTTCAGCGATGTAGGTGAATTTATTCAAATAATCATCCATCGAACAAGAATGTTCAAAACGGATTGGAAGAAGCTTTTGATAAAGACCAGTAAGGCGAACTATACCTTTATCTTCATACATTAGCGATAAAGCGTCCCAGGCTTCTTTGCCAGCCTTGCATTTTTTTTGTAATTGATGCCGCATTTGGTTTTATAGAAACGTGTGTTTTGTTTAAAGCCCGGCGATACGGTTCTTTATCCATTTGATCGGATTTTTCAATACATTCCCATACACCACAGTCAATTAAGAAATTTTGCATCAGAAATTTCCAATCTGGAAAATTTTTATGACCATCTAAATGTTTTGATTCAGGTAAAGTGCCAACGGAAATAGTACTTGCGACAGTTCTGGGTTGGCCATTGCAGCTCGAAGAGTTCGCAGTTCAGCTTTAAGAGCGTCATTCGAGAAATTCTTCAACAGTCGCCATTGTCAAGTTATCGAAATGTAGAGAGGTTTAACAACAGAAGCTCAAAAGAAAACGGTAACTTACAGTTTTGATGAAAAAACAGCATCAAACGGATGCAAAACAGCAGGCTGGTGATATATATAAAAAATTATATCGCATTTTATCTGGGCCCATAACCTGTAAGCAAGAGACAAACGGCAGTGGTACAATAATTCTTTTTAATCATCACACTGCAAAAAAACGTACAACGGATGACAATAAAGGTAACAATGTAATAAAATCTAACAATGTGCTATCATGCATCACAGTGTTATCTATAAAAATCTCACATCAACAAAAATAGGAGTTCCTATTTAGGATTTCAAAGTTACTCCCTCCCCCAGCCTCCCTCACAAGGGGGGGGGGGGTAATGTTTTAACTAATGAATTTCCCCCACGAATAATTCACTTTTGATTTTGGACATTTTTTCGTACAATGCTTAGTTTTCGAGATATTCAGTTGTCTCAAGATAAATGCCTCACCCTGTATAAAAAAAGATTCGGCTTTGTTTTTTTCGTGCCGACAATCGACCGGTTGTGTTGTCGTCAACAATCGCCTGGGCGTATTTCCCCCTTCAAGTTTTATTGAGGGTAAAAATAAAAAAAAAAAGACTTTTTAATTTATTAAAGTAGAATACTTTGTTGACAGGATCCATGAAGAAAGCGCGTATCCGCATACCAAAAGTGCTCAGTAGATTGGGTCATCTCTACGAGAGAAAGCGAGACCACTTCCTTTTGTAGGGACACAAGTAGGGAACCTGATCAGTTCTGTATTGTATTTTGTTAGGGAAATTCGCGTCGAGAGGTAAAATTGCCCTTTGCCAACACCTCCTACCTACAGGAGGAGTTGTCTCTGCAGAGTGCTACATTTGTATGATTTTCAAAAATAGCCCTTTACAGCGCTACATCGAACTTAAAAACAAAGTAAAAATGCCCAAATTCAAGAAATCCCACCAGTGCAAGACATCAGGCTAGGACGAGATTCTTCCAACGCAAACTAGAGACAGAACTACAAGTTTCCACTTGAAATAAAATCTGTCATTGAGTTCGGTCTGCATTTAGTTACCAACCAAGAATTGAGCATTCAAGCCAGAAAGGTGTATCTATGGGTGAAATGAATAAAATCTGTGAAAACATTGCGGCACAAGTAAATGGCCTATAGAATTATTAGGAATCTATTGTTTCAATGGATTAGTGTGCAACTAAATGATACTAAACCTACGGAAATCCGAAAAATAAACTAACTGGAACAGATCAAACATCAAAACATTACCAGAAGAACATTCGAAAATACAATGCATGTTTTGCAATGATATCTTTTAGAGGTAAAGAAGTTAAAGAAGGTACTATATGCCGACGTATAAAGTACATATACATAATTATCATTTAATTGGCAGTTTGTTACCTCCACCACAAACAATGGCTCAATTTCTTCAAATATATTTTACCTCTGAAGAAGATCGATATCACGGCATAGTTTAGCATCATCCCTTCAAAAAGAAATTTTGCAATCTATACAGAAAATTCTTCATGAAAGTAATAGTTACGTACGGAGTTTCACAACGGCCATAGAATAAATGCCTCCAACCTATAAAATTGTAATTTATGCCGAAAAACGAAGTTGTGGTATCGATGGTTGTTGAAGATTGTGGTTCCAGGGATTTAGTACTGCGATCATGCGGCAATAGTATTCGACGAATATATGAACTTTTATCGTTCATATGATCCTTAGCAGTATCCTCTAATATTCCTGAAAGATGAAGATAGTTACAGCATTAACATCCCACAATATGTCATGTGTCAGAACCACGTGGGATTATCAGATATGGTTTATCCGAATTTTGAAAATTTGCTGCAAAAGAACATTAAATAGCTTGGCAAATGCGCCATCATAACTGCAAGAAACAACACCGCGGAAGAAATAAATGAAGCAGTTTCTGAAAAAAATAGCCACCGTATGTAAAACATTCACGTCAATTTTTAAATCTAGATGAGACCATTCACTATCCAATAGAGTTTTTCAATGCTCTCAACCCTTCAGGTTTGTCTTCACATATGCTCAGGCTAAAAGTTGATACTTCGATCATGTTGCTTCGCATTCTTAAACCATGACAGCTTTCCAATGACACACGACTGTAAGTGAATCGTTTAATGCACAACATAAACGCCACCATTTTTCGGACCAGTAATCGGTGAAATCGCATTAATACCAAGAATACCCATTGTTCCTACTGATCTGACATTTAAGAGGCTATAGTTTTCTGTCAATTTATTTCGCTATTACGATTAACAAATCCCAAGCCAAACTTTTAGTGTAATTGAATTAGACCCCCGAAACGCGGTTTGTCGCACGGCCAATTCTATGTGCGACATAACAACAAATCAGACAATACTGATTGGGGATGGAGATAATAAAAATCGTAATGTAGTTTTCCCTGAAATTTTTGCTGTTTAGTAAAGAGTCCATAAAAATGCCATAATTTATAGAAGTATTATTTACATAACAAGAGTCATTTCACTTATATCATTTTGCCGTGAGCGAAGCTACGTGTATCTGCTAGTACTTAATAAATTCTTACATTGTTGTCAGAGTTAATAAAGGAGTTAATTCTTACCCCTCAATCTGGAGGGGGTTTTCACATCTCCTGATAAATGAAGAGACGGGCTGATCGTCTATCGTCAGAGCTATCTAGGGCCAAAGCCAAGCTTCTGCTCTGTCGCATCTGTGTAAACCACGGTGGTCTTAATGGTTGGGTTAGATTAGCTATCGTTGGAATTAGCTCTGCCCCTCTGGTAAGTTGCTATGAAGAACCTCTGCACCTCCCCCAATATGTTCTTTTACCTTCTTGGCTGGTCTTCTTCTTTGATTGGTGTTAAAAAGCGTTTATGAATTCAATGACGAGTGTCATTTTTTCTGTAAAATACTCAGTTGCTCACCAGAGGATTCTGTAGGTAAGCGCCACTATGAAGCCTGAAGGGTAAATCTGCATGGAAATTTATACGTTGGACTAGTAATGATAAAATACAATTGATAATTCAACAGTAAACAAACTAAACTCAGTAACTAACGACTGCTACGAGATGACAGTAACAGCCGGGACCGACGGCTTAACGTGCCCTCCGAAGCACGTTGGGGTTCATGATGAAAGAGCTGCTGGCGGACAAACAAACCAGTGGCTATCACCAGCTGCTGGACAACCAGCACTGGTCACTCAGCAAATGGGTCAGACTAAATTCCCCCAGCAGCTGGGCCCCAAATAGCCGTTCCACCCAGCAGTGGTCCTCAAGCCACTGGCTGTCACCCAGCCAGCAGCTGGCCGCGCCTGAAGTTGCTTAACTCCATCGATCAGCGAGACAACCAGGCCACGGCCACCCCCTAAACCAAGTGCAAGTACAAGTGAAATATTCAAATTTAAAGTTACATCTGCATCACAGCTAAAGCTCCTTAGAATGCTTAAAAGATTTTTCCTGACAGTGCTTTGAAACAATGATTTTTCTCTCCTGACGTTTATGGTAACTTTGATTAAGAAGGGATGAATGGCGCTGGCAGTGGAAAGAACATAGGATTAAAACATTTATATGTGCGAGGATTTCATTTCTGATTGGAAAGATTCGTGTGCTTGGAAAGTTTCGTGTGAGCGCTGCAATCGAATACGTAAATTTACATGCAGTTTTCACCATTGCTGTATATAAAAATATTACTGTAATATTAATCAAGCAATTATTATATTCTTCTTTTCAGCTTATTTGAAAATCGTTTTACGAGTTATATTCTTAAGTACCAAAAGGTTCTTTATGGTTTGGCCTTGTCTGTCCGTCCGTAACTCGATTTTCTCGGAGAGTATGAAAGATTTTAAAAATCTGTTTTCACCAATCGATAGATATGGGAAATGGCACGGGCAGGTTCGAAGATGGTCGAAATCGGTACAATGGTACGTGCTCTAATTGTACTATTATGATACCCCTAGAAATTTTCAATGCTAAGACAGAGTAACTATCAAACCACTCGTAACGACGAGCCATGAACGAATATAAGGTTATTAAATACTGTTTAGCCAATTGATAAATTTAGTTCGAAGATGGTCGAAATGGTTCACTGGCACGTGTTCTTAAGTAGCCATTATCCCTTGAAATTTTCAAAGGCTAAGCTATGGCATGTTTTATATCAAAAAACTTGTAACGACGAGTCATAATTGAATATAATACAGGGTGATTCAGTCAATTTCTGACCATTTCGGCAGTATGATATTTTAGGCAGTTCGGAGTTTTTATTCCCGTGGAAAAGTCTTGATGATATGCTCAATGTGGCCAGCACGAACGTTTTGAACTGCTCGCAGCCGAATGATGAAGTTGTTCATAACTCTATCAACAAGGGTGCAGCAGTAATGAACACACTGTCTTTAAGGAACCCCCTGAGATAAAAATCACATGGGTTTAGGTCAGGACTCGTAGGGGGCCAAAGAAAGCCGCCCCCGAATCGATCTGGAAACCTGTTTGAAATGACACGATTTCCGAATTTCTGATTGAGAAAATTTAGCACTTCATTAGTGGTGTGAGGCCTAGCCCCATCCTGTTGAAACCATTGATGTCGAAGGGGTATACGCCTCCTTCGCAGCTCGGGGATGAAGAAAGTCTCCAACATGTTAAGGTAAGCCTGTGACGTTACGGTGCCCTCAAAAAAGAACGGACCAATGATGCCTCTTTTGGAAATCGCGCACCAAGCCATAACCTTTCGTGGATGAAGAGGTGACTTATGGATCTCATGAGGGTGCTGGGAACCTCAAAAACTAACGTTGTGTTTATTAACGTCACCTGACTAATTGAAGAAGGCCTCATCTGACACCCACAGATTGTCCACAATGTCCTGATTGGCTTCCCTTTCTGCTCCAAACTCCATCTCAAATTGTTGTCGCTTTTGTCTTCCAGTGTCTGTTAACTCCTGATAAACATAGATCTTATACGGGAACAGGTGTAAATCCTTTCTCAAAATTCGCCACGTCGTGGTATACGACAGCCCTTCTTCAATGGATCGGCGGCGAACAGATTTTTTGGTAGGGGAATCGACCAACCTTGTGCGAACATTTTCGACAACTTCGGCCGTTCGAACATGAGCTTCGCTCCCGCCTTTTTTCTTGCCTTTAACACATCCAGTGGCACGAAATTGCTTGACAAAATCCATGATTGCTTGCCTGCCTGGTGCGTCTCGACACTTATACTCCTTCCGGAACTTTCTTTGCACGGTTACAGATGATTTTGTCTCGAAATATCATTCGACAACCTTGCATTTTTGCTCTGTTGATAAAGCGGGCGCCATTTTTCAACAATGCGATTTTCATGCCGCGCCGTTGCAACAATACAAACTCCAACTATTTAGAAATTCGATATGGCGCTCATATTCTTTCAATTGTTTATCCCTAATGCACATCATTCGAGTAAATTGGCCAGAAATTGACTGAATCACCCTGTAAATATATTAGTAATATGTACAGTCATCAAAGGGAAATAATCCACACTTGAATTTTACTCAATATTGAAGTTTTACCGTTTCAATATTAATTTATTTTTAATAATTTAATATTACATTTAGAGTTAGCATTATTAAGATTATTAAATTTAAATAATTATAATTAATAAAGCTATTAAAACAACACATTAGCATGAAATGTAATATTAAATATTAAACTCGACTGGATTATTTCCTTTGGTTGACTGTACAACGTCTTCTCTCGTTGTTCTTTACTCACTGATGAAGGAAACTTTGTTTCCAAAATGTACATCTGAGTCATTAAAATATATTATGTGGAATAGTGTTTTCGGAGTTATTTTTCTTTGTATAGTTTTGTCCACAGGTTTTGGCTTGATTCCTTTGAATATTAATAAGTTCGAGATGGTCAAAACTGGTTCAGATGTACGTGGTCTAATGATACCATAAAAGTATCATTGGAAATTTTCAATGCCAAAATATGACGTGTAATTAATCAATCAATTCCTAGCAACTAGTCAAGAATAAATATGTGTAATAAAATAGTATGCAGTGATGCAACATTGGTTCTCTACATCTGTTGCAAAGTAGTGTCGCCATTGTTGTCCTCATTGCTGTTAGGCCTATTGATAATAATAATCAGTAAGTAATTGCTGTTAGGTCTAATGTTAATAACTGCTAATTGTTGGCAGGCTTATCATTAGGGTCCGGATTTTAGGTGCAATTAATTACTTAAAAAAAGTGTATGGAAGGTGGAAAAAGTTCTGAAAAGTAGGTGGAAAAACTTTCACAGTACCTAAAGATTGAAATTATAAAATCGTTATTAAGGAACATACATCAGGAACATACATTAAAAGGTGGGTGCACCTAAAGTCCAGACCCTACTTATCATTATCAATAGTTAATTGATGCCTAGTGCAAATAGCTGTTAAGCCTAAAGTTATCAATAGGTGATTGTTATTAGACCTACTATTATCAAAATCTAATTGCTACAAATAGCAAGTAGTGGTTAGGGCTAATGTTATCAAGAGCTAATTCCTATCATTAGCAAATTGCTATTAGGCCTAATGTATTAACAGCTAATTGTTATCAATAATAATTACTTATTAGGCGTAAGTAATGTAATCAACAACTAATTGTTGTTAGGCCTAAAGTTATCAAAATCTAATTGCTATCAAAATCAAATTGCTGTTAGGCCTAATATTACCAAAAGCAAATTCTCATTAGGCCTAATGTATAAACAGCTAATTGTTATCAATAATAATTACTTATTAGGCCTAACTAATGTAATCAATAGCTAATTGTTGTTAGGCCTAATGTTATTGAAAGGTAATTACTAGCAATAGGAAACTGCAGGTAGGCCAAATAAATTAACTTCTAATTGTAGTATTGATTTTTGTTATGTTACCTTGTTGAAGTGTGAACTTTCTTAATTTTTGTCAACATCATTTACGTCATTATTATCATTAAAATATATAGTGTATCTAAATGTATACATTTAAATGTCAAAAATACAGGGTGAACCAAAATTATTGCAATGTTATCAACAGTTAGTTGTTAGGCCTAAAGTTATCAAAATCTAATTGCCGTCAAAAACAAATTGCTGTTAGGCCTAATGTTATCAAAAGCAAATTGTCATTAGGCCAAAATTTAGGATCTAAAAAAACGCCTCGTTACATTATTTATGAACTTTCTGCACAGGCAGTTCATTAAATCCAAAGGGGTGGGGGGGGTTCCAAAAATTTTCTGTAGTGCTTTGTAATAAGAGCATTATTGTACGATGTCACAATGATGCAGCGCATGTAGGCAAAACTGCTGTAGAGCCGCGTGTTTTCAGTTGTTTATAAATTTTTAAATCTTATTTTTTATAAGAATCTAAATTTCTCTTTACCTGAATGTAAGTCAGATTTCATGTTTATTTGTATTGTATTGTGCAAACATTAGATTTTTTTTTTACTATTAAAAAAAATTCTGATAATTCGTAAAATACACATGAGTGTAATCCAGAACCATTGCAAAATTTTACAAGAGATATCACTTATTGATTATCTTGATTTAGTAAAATGTAGTTTATAGGTAATAGCTTTATTGATTATTAACTCTTTTCAAAATGATTCTTTAAATACAACTTATTTTTACAAACCTAATAAACTCGCTAAAATTTCCTTCTAAAACAAAATCTTTTTCTTTATGCTTGACGTAGTGAAGCCACTAGATGTAGAGATCATCAATCCCGTAGCCCCTGTGACGGCAAATAAGCGTTATAAATTCATGTGCAAGTCTTCCGGATCTCGTCCTCCTCCCATCATATCTTGGTGGAACGACAGCAACCGTATGAAGAGGACGGAAGAGACTATTTCGCCGGACGACAACATCCTCACGAGCATTCTGACTTACACACCGACGAGCGAGGACAACGGCAAATTACTCGCCTGCCGAGCTGAAAACCCAGCTATTCCAGGAAGCAGAATAGAAGATAGCCGCATTCTCATCGTCTATTGTGAGTATACTTTATTTATTTATTTATTTATTTATTTATTTATTTATTGTGAACATAACAAGTTTCCCCAATTACTATGTTCACTAAAAATTTACAATTTCACAATTCAAAAGTTTTTACAAATATTTCAAAATTTGCTATTCATAGAATTTGAAAATTAAAAACAAGAGTAATTACATAAATGAAATAACAAAAATAAAAAATAAATGATTATTTTATATAAAAAATGAAAGCAATTAACGCACATGAGGAGAGAAGTTATTACAAGAAGCAACAAATTGATTTTGACTCATACTAAACATATCGATCAGTAGAGGGTGTATAAAAACAACATTTTAAGTATTGGCGAATTTTTATGTGAGTCCGTATTAACCCTTGAAATGAAAAATAAATTGCGAAACCTATTCGGAGAAATATTGGGAACACATTGGGAACTTATTTTTTCTCTGATATTAGAAACTTATTTTTTTTTTTATCATAAACTCTGTTAAACAAAAGATTTAGATGACGAAAAAGTCGATATTTTAACAATTAATTAGAATGATTTTAAAAAAATACTCATAAGCCTTACTGCAGTCTAATGCAATGTTTTCAATTAAACACTTCTAAATTATTCAGAGTTTGGTGCCTGGTATATTTCTTTGTGGCCTAAATATATGGATACTTCAACAACGCAGCCCGCTTCTATTTACACATATTACATTAACATTGCAGTCTCTATGTACATAACTTGAAACGTTACGTGACAGAAAAAATCTAAAAGCAGATTCAGATTCAGCACACTAAAAACCACAAGAATGAAGCAAATTCATTCAACATGATTTCTCATTATTGGCACGTGTAATTTAATCGCTTGCATATTTTAGTTCAATCTGAACATTAACAAACTAAAGACTTTTTCTTAATTTGCAGAGTGAAAGCAGAGAATTTATATTATTTAATAAGTTAAGAATGGAATTGCAGAGAACTGGTTCAATGGGTTATCACAGAATTATGTAAGTTGTATTTTAAAATTGGAAACAAACTCATGAGTAGTAATGAATAATTCTATAAAATTTGACGACTAGAAACAGTTAAAATTATGTCGGCCATAATCTCTCGACGGCAAGACTTTATCATTATTTAGGCCAGCGAAAAATATAGTTGGCTGATGATTTATTATAAACATTAAAAATTACTGACGTAGTATTTTTTGCGTACTTCACAGAATTAAGTGTGCGGCTGCTTATTTTTCCAGGAGAGTGCCATTAACGATATCTGGATAGGGATAAAGAATTTTTCTTATTCCGCAATTGGAAAACGACCACAAAGGACCCATTCACTCCAAGTAATATGGCGCACCTCCCATCGGTACCTGATGGAAATCCAGAATTGCCTCGAAACTAGTTACTCTAATCGGTGTATTGGCCGATAGGTTAACACATTCTAGAACTTCGTACCATTTTTTCATAAAATTTATTTTACATTGAATAATATTAAAAATCGATAGGATGGTAACTTTCGATAGGATTGAAAAGCAGTTAAGAACTAAAAACTAGGTTTCGCGTATATTAGATCCGGGAATAAAAACTCTTCCAGCTTTTCAGCCCACAACTTGGAAACCGATCATAAAAGCGGATAAAAACACAAGATCCTACACTTGATTAGTCATCCAAAACTACTGACCTTTCTAGAAGCCTTGAAAATCGTCATTAGAACACCCAATCAGATTCTTAACCCGGACAAGGTTCCTATGGATGGAGTGAATGGTTGTTTACGTATAAGTACCTAGAGAGATGATCGGTTATTTTATATTTATTTTATTATTTTTTATTTATCTGTCTATAAGTTGTCTGCTTACATTATGTTGTAGCTAAAGAAGGGGACTTCGTCCCCGAAATGTACATGCTTACTTACATTCACTTTATTATTTTTTTGTGTTATTTAACAATTTGTTGACCTCCTATATTCAGACCAGTTAAGAAATTTCACTGTTAAAATCTTATAAATTTTATGTAATTGTCTCTGCACTAAAGGTTTGGTATTAAAATAGGAGAAGCTGGCTTAAAATGTGATAGTTGGGTAAAACGGGATACCAAGGTCTTCAGCTAAAGTAAATGTTGCTACCTGTTAGCGATCATTATAACATTTAAAAAAATATGTTGTGGGCATCACGTGACTTCCTTGTACGCTTATTAAATTACATATACACATTTTTGCTCCACTTCATTTAAACTTAGTTCATTTGAAAATGAGATACGATCCTCCAATTCTTTAATAAAGTTAC
>JAHWFO010025632.1:259325-285060 GCA_023313115.1 Rhysida immarginata
TTCCTTAAAACGTAAATCATTAAAGCAAACATCGTAGCTAACAAAAAAGACAGGCCATGGCATTGACAATTACCTGATCTTCTTAGTCAAAGTAACAATGTAAACCTTCGCTGTTTCCTTCTTGGATTTTAGCAATCAGTACCTTTTCGTTTGTTGGGAACAATGAAGGTTATATTGTTGCTTGGTGTTTCCTGGTGAAACACCTCCTTGACAGAAGGCCTGATAACCAATGACGTATATTAAAGATAGACTCCGAATCCTATTGTTAACAGCGGCAAAAAGTGAAGCAAATTGAGCCATGATAGTTCTGGGCAGGAGTGAGCCGTGGAGTAATTAGCTGTCTGGCTGCTTTGTTTTTGAAGATTTTGGACTCGAGGAATTATTAATTCAAAACCATTATTCAAAGTTGTTCTGCGTACAACTGTACAAACAGACAAGAAAAAGGACTAGGAATCATTTTCCACAAAAATAAATCAAAAATACGTAACTAAAATAAAAATACGTTACTGAAAGACAATCGAAACGAAATCGAAATTGAAACCATGATCGAAAAATTGTTTATAAAATATAATAAAATACTTCAAATACAAGTAAACGAAAAGATAAACTTATCACTCCGTGATCGGCGTGTGAAAGAATTATTAATCAGCTACTCTCGTGTTTAGCCATGTGTTTTGCATCATCTTCACTCACTTTCAGCCATGACAGTTCTGGGCATGGAGCTTCCCAATTTGCTTCAAGTTACAACAATAGGATTCGGAGTCTATCTTTAATATACGTCATTGCTGATAACGGAAACGTCATACATTGTTACATAATCATTAGTCGACCAAATTAAAAGCTTAGTCGATGATTACCAACATAACTTATTTTGGGGTTCCAATTCATTTTATAACTTATCCAGAGATAGGAAGCTCAGAAGTAGTTCCTCAGAATCCTATTGAATGTCCTTAAAGGTTCTTCCGTTTCTCATTATTTTTCTATACTAGGCATCTTCACAATAGATCAAATTTATCCCATACAGCTTTGCTCATTTATGTACAAGATTTTGAATTCCCTCTTACTTGTTACAACTCCTGTGAAAATTCAATTCTGATGTAATATGGATTAATAAAATAGCATAGTCATAAAAGAGATAAACGCTTTACAATACATATTTATTAATTTAGAGAGAAACTGGTTTCGACTTTTGGACCCGGTGTCTTTAGATTATGATACAGTAAATAAAGATGCTAAATCAAGAGCGGCACAGTTACCCTACCAGACAGGCGTGTGTGATATACAGGGTGTAAATGAACGACGTTTCACAAATTTAAGGATATGTAGAGGATGAAACCATGAGCAAAAAAGTCTAGTCGCGTTTTTCGATCTGTGGCTCCGTTAAAAAAGTTACAGCGCTTTAAAGTTCGGTATCGGTAAGGAATGTCGTTATCGCTATCGGCCAGGGTGATTCTAAAAAGTCGTGCCCAAATGAAAAGGCGGGTAGAGGGTGAAATTCTGAGCAAAAAAGTCTAGTCGCGTTTTTCGATCTGAGGCTCCGTTAAAAAGTTAGAGCGCTAAGCTAAAAATTGCTCAGCGTCTGTACCAAGATAGATTTCCGGAAGTGACGTCACGAAACTTTAAAGCGCTATAACTTTTTAAAGATCATTTCGTTTTGCTTAAGTTTTAGTAGGTTTTGGGCCTTTGTACCCTATACTAATTATAGCATACTTATGTTTGTCCTATTGTTATTTAGCCAATACCTAATGTTTGTTTTTGGGGTTTGTTTTGGGCGCGCACTTGTGTCCACACTTTGTTGCCCCGTTGGACCAACTTGCCGGCTCACGGCCTTGCACCCTATGATGTTGTTATCAACATTAACATGAACTTTTAATGGTTTAGCAATCTTAAGTTTGTACTGTTGTATTATCCTAATTTTATTTTTAATCGCTGTTCCATCTTGAATAATATTAATCACTGTAACAACTATACTCTGTCCAACGAAAGAAAACCTGGGCGTGCTCAGTTAAATTGCCAATTTCAATTGTTAAACATTGTTTAATTATACTTAGCAACAATGCCTAACAATTGAAATCGGAAATTTAATTAGACACGTCTAGTTTTTCATTGAACAGTGTACAGTTTGTAATTATCTTGTTCTACTAACTTATTATAATTTTATTTGATTTAATAATGTATTGTCGGTCTTTGACCATATTGGTCCCCGCGGGCATTCATGTAATCCATTTATCCTAATCTAAATAAATAAATAAATAAATAAATAAATAACATTCAGCACAACAAAACGATCGTCGAAACAAAGTTTAAATTAACCACAGCGCAACAATAGGCAAAGGGACACGAAGCCTTTGTTTACATGACCGCGTCTGCAAAGACTTTAACAATGCCTTTGGTAAAGATAACAGAAAGAACTATTAAAATCATAATAATCACAGAGAGAGAAGGACTCCGCATTGAAACGTAATTCATTGTTACATCATCATAGATAGTGCATTATTATTCGTATTTCAACCAACAATGTATTAAGTTTCAATGCGAAGGCCTTCTCTCTCGGCGGTCACGACTATACGCTGTCCAACAATCAAACGCCGACGTCACAAATTGCTCCACGCAAACAAAACTCATAGACATGTAAGAAAATCTATTGTGGAGACCACAAATACACATTTTTGGCCCAGTCGATTACAATGAAAAGGGGAGGTGCACGACCAGATGGTACAACAGTCCTAACTACAAAATTTCAACGTTCCACAGCTAATCGTTTTTGAGTTATGCGAGATACATACGTACTGTAACGGCCAGTTTTGGCGTTACAATTCTGTCTTTCTCCTTTCTACCCCCCCCCCCCCTCCTTTTTTGGTCTCGTGCTATTATCTGGACCGAGAGTTAAGATAAACACGACGAAATTGTTTTGTGTAAATTGATTGTCGACGTGAATTATAGATGGTCCTGCTGTTGAGAAGAAATGTAAACAATGGTCGGAATCAACAATATTTCGCCAAACAAATGAGTTTTGTTGTATGAGCTTCTGGTCGTTAAAAAAGGGAAACGATAGTTATAAGAAAAGTGATGGGTAGAACGACGGCCGCCATCTGACTAGTTGAAGGTAGAACGACAGCCGCCATCAGACTAGACGGCAAGGCTGGAAGCGACTACGATGGAAGCGATTCGGAACTCGGAGTCGGTCTTCCTGATAATCCGTTTCTACTCCGAGGTTCTGAAGAAAACCTACCTACATTGTATACGGCAATCAACGTAGTAGTACAAAATCCGACGTTGATATTGATGTTAGGAAGTGAAATCGTTAAGAAGACGAGAATGACCTACTTAACTTCGAACACGATAAGATGTGATAGAAAACAAGACGTTCTGGTATTATGCATAGTATTTGGGCCATACGGTCTAAAATCTGTTTTTTTTTATTGTTTTTTTTTGCTGATCCTATTTCCACAGAGATTAATCGGAAATTGTAACGGTGGACATAGTTCCTTTTCCATGGGGTACAACGCAGAGTTCCTCCACGCAGAGTTTCTCCACGCCGAAGATGTGCTATTCCTGAAAGAAATCATGCATCATAAGAAGAGAGTGATGATGACTAAGAATGTGTTGGTTCCGTAAGATTTAGCTTTAAAGCTTTAGCGCAGTAAGAATTCCACTAACACCCTCAAATCCGTTTGTTCTTTGCGAATTTGAGGTTTTTCCCTTCCTTTGTCCCGTTATTATTAGCCTAGCGTTAGTTTCCCTTCCTTTCCTTGCTGTTGCTTAATTCTGCCACGAATGTTTAAAATAAAACCATAAAATGACTAGGATTCATCATCACGACTTGTTTAACGTTATGATTCAAAAAAAATAGCATTGCTGAAAAGAAAAACAATAAAAAGATTAAAGGAAAAAGAATTATAACTAGAAATGGATATAAAAGAATAATTCTATTTAAATAATTAAAATACTTACCATTGACTTTGTGTAGATGTCCTGTCGAACTCTAAGATGATGAAGCGCGATTTAAGACGTATTGCGGACGACGAAAGCGACGCTTAAAACTAAAAAGAAGAATTTTGTGTTTAGTTTGTTGATACTTACCTGAGATGAACTCGCGAGTTTGTTAAACTTTGAACTGCTATCTGTTAAGTTGAACGGATTAATTAGAAGTGAATTTAATAAATAATTTTTTTTTCTTTCTGAACGCCCGGCGGCGAAAGATTAACGATTCATCGGTGTAGAAACACAGAAATGTTGGTAGTTGACTTTGAAGGAAGACTTCTCCAGATAATTGTAAATTTCAATGATAGACGAAATTTCGCAATAAAGCCCCGTTTTTTTTTGTCAGACATAGTTGTCTATAAGCGAATCTTAATTTATTCCCAAACACGATAAACCAATCGTATATGTTAGTTTTGTTCTTTTCCTTCATCCTTTGAAAGCTTAAGGAGAAGTTAAGTATTAGAGTTTATTAATATTTTGAATAGTATAAACATTTCTATTTAGAACTCGAAATCTTCTTATTAATGGATCTGTTGTTTCTATTCCCTGTTTAGGAAGAGCTCTGTACGGGGGAGTGTTCGATCAATCAAGAAGGAGAACCTCACGTATTTTTGCCCGTTACAGTACGTACGTACAGACGTCACGCCCAAACTAGTCAAAATGGATTTAGGGATGATCAAAATGTATATTTCCGTTGAAATCTGAAAACCGAAATTTTTCGCGATTACAATACTTCCCTTACTTAGTACAAGGAAGTAAAAAGCATATTCAACTGTTGGAAAATGGTGGACGGCTGTGTTTAACGCGAACTGAGTTCTACAGTTTCTCATGTCAGTATGTTGACATTTTTGTTGTAAATTCACGCCCATACTAAAGTAGTACAAGCATTCTGGTATCTTTATTTAAGTGAGCGATCTTTTTATTGAAGCTGTACATTTCACTTAGTGGATACGCTTAAATCAGCGTTGTATTCACATTCGTGGTGAATTTCTAAACATGGAAGACGCTATTCGGGTAAAATGAACCATTTCGTCGCTGCTCTCACATTTTACATAGCGTGTGGTCCATTTTATATAAAAGCTCCTTTCGGTGTACAATGAAGCTATTTTTATATTTTTATAGGAAAATTTAGCAATTAAATCAAAATTATAAAATGTGATAAATTAATAATGTTAATAGTCAAATACTTAATTTTTATTTAATAGTAATCTTTTTTTAGATAATCCCGTTTAGAAATTGTTTTTTTATATGTTTCATTGATCTAATTAGCCTGTTAATTTTTTTGGCGTTTGTCCTTAGGTAACTATCATTGCAAAATATTTCATTTACCAAAATCTATATTACGAGGGCGGTCCGATAATTAAGGCACAGGTCAAATTATCCAGGACATATTCAAAGAAACAAATGTCGACACAAATGTCGTGTATACTACAAAGGTTTGTTTATTTTTCAACACAGCCGCCGTGAACATTTAAGCATTTGTCCCAGGGCTTCACCGGTTTAAACATTCCTTCACGGTACGTTTTTTGTCCCAAATTAACGAGATATTGTGGAACTTCAGCTGGCAGTGCTTCTTGGTTAGGGAATCGTTTGCCCGATAAAAAATTCTTTAGAGGACCGAAAAGGTGTACATAGGACGGGGCGAGATCCAGACTGTAAGTGGGGTGGGTGTGCTCTAGGATTTCCCACTTTTTCGCTTTCAGCCAGGCTTTCGTCTTCTTCGAAGTATGAAGTCGTGCGCCATCATGCAAAAACCTCACTCCAGCGCGTAATCGTCTTGGTCGCCTTTCGACGAATGGCTTCTCGCAATTTTTCCAGTGATGGTTTTCCAGTATCTGTCGCTGTTAATGGTTATTTTTGGCGGGAGAAAATAACAATGCAAGACTTTGACATACTGGGTAGACGAAAAGGTACTCCCCTATTTAAAAATTATTTATTGTAAAATGTTATAAACTTACAATCATAAAATTAACATCACCGCATAGGGTGACTCAAAACGTTTTTTTCGCACTTACAAGGGAACCCCACATAGCCTATCCGCTTTAAGAATGGATTCCTTGTATGGTTATGTATGCTCAAATTGTTTTCGTTTTGGCGGTTTATTTTGAAAGAAACAAACTTTCGCACTCTCTTATTTTGCAAGCCTCTATAGCAGCTTCAGATGAACATATTTCAATTTGGTGGAAATCTGTGACATACACGTTCGAGGGATTCCGTTGTTAGTTCGATGTGGCGGGCCCCTGGTGACGCGCAGAATGTCCAATCAGTATTGCAATGGCAGCGCGGATTCTCTCACGCAGTTCTTCCAGATCGCGGACAGGAGTTGAATACACTCTGTCTTTACAATAAGTAGCTCCATTCTTCCGCTACTTAATAAAATCCGGTAAGTATTCCAAGAAGGAGCTTCAGCATTTATACATTTTTTTAAAAAGAAATTAATCTCCCCCCCCCCCCGAGTAGGGGAAGGCAAGTAGCAGTCCCTGCGGTCATCTATTTTTACCCCTTTGTCTGCACTTTTTACCTCCTCCCAAGTTTTTATGTGGAAAATGTAAAAGAGCTCAATCTTCTTTATTTCTCATCATTTCCGATCAAATGACATGTCACATGCCATATATTGGCATAGTTCTAAAGATCAAGTGACGGCCACCCCCTCAACTCCGACCCCAGTGGAACAATTGGGCCTAAACTTCACATTAATGTAGATCTTGCCTAGAGGAATCTGTTTAATGAATTTCACTCCTTTACGTACCTAAATAGCATATAGATCTTTTGTCTCCTCCGATTCCCACCGCCGTCATTCTGACCCTAATGCACTAATCAAAACCAAAATAAATAGTGAAGGTGGACATGCCCATAGTAAGCTACATTCCGAATTTCTACCTTCTGCCTCAAATAATGTAGAAATTATGAAAGGGACGGACGAAAATTATAAAACCAATAAGTAGCTCCATTTTTCCATTACTTAATAATGTAGATTATTAGCAGAGGTACCCGGTGTTGCCCGGGATAATTACGAGCACTTGAGCAATCGTTTATCCACAAAGCGATCGCGCGAGGTCACGTCAACAATACTTAAAACAAACAGAAACTAACAGTGTATTCATTCTTGACAAATCGATTGTTATATGACACGCCACTGTCTTGGTATTCTTTACAGTCACTGTTTTAGCACGTGAATTCGAATTGAAGTGGTCCACGAAAAATTCTGTAAAGTTGATACGGTTCATCTAAGACTTGATTGTCATATTTCGGAAAACAGAATTTTAAAATGTTAATCCGTTTTCAAGTTATCGTGCAAGCGGCGGATGACCAGACGGCCGGATTAACGTACAGACCAAGCGGGTATTCTTATAAATAGATTTTGCTAAAGCTCCTAATAGTTGGTTGGATATTTAATTACTGAAAACTTTATTAGTGATTTTATAAGTTCGTGCCCAGTTTCAAAATGCTGTATTTATTTTTAAAAAATAATCATACAGATATACGGTAAAGTATGCAATATTCGTTATATCATCAAATTTTGAAGTTGTCAGTTATAGATGTTCAATAGGGCCCCCCTTTGAGGCTCTTTATATTCCCAACATTTTTGTCATTATCTGTAACATATACAAATTAAAGTGACATTAGCGCCAAAGCGAGAATTTTTGTCAGAATTGTACCACATTTGACTGTGTTTCAACCAATAGTTTTTGGACAGAGAACTTAAATACCTCCCGTCTAAGTTTTTTTTACCCCCCCCCCCCCCCCCGTCCAATATTTTTACTCCTACAAGATTTGCTTCATGATGATGGTAATAAGAGAAAAATATTAGCCGTGTCCTGCAGAGCTCAGGTGATAACCGATGATTCACGGCCCGGAAAATTCTTAGGACCAAAGAGGCTCATTTTTTCACTTGAATGAGATGCTGAGTTGTCGTATTTGGTCTGGCGAAATCCAGAAATAGCTTTCATGAGCCAAAAGTCGCCGTGTGTGTGGTTTCACGTCGTCTTTAATAAAAGGACCTTACTTTTGGAAGAAAACACTGTATTTGGGCCTAAGAGGGGTTCTATTGAAAGCGGAGGAATTGATTGGATACCACATTCTTTATGCAAAATAGACCACCGCCTGATATCGGTTTAAGTGTGCAAAAGTTATTGCGTCACTATTTCACCGAAGAGTGAGTAATTAGCCGATAATTTCTATCAGCATGACAATAGTGATCACCAGGCTTGATATCTTACGATTTCTGGTGATGGGGATACTTAAATGGGCTTGGAGAGCTTTATAAACCACGTGATTCCATTTTGGACTTATTTTGACCCTCCCGCCCTCCCTGTAGCCTAAAGCGGCTTTTGTCTAGACCCCACTCCCGTCCGGGTGGAATATAGGTTTTTCCCTATTGATTCTAGAAGACAACTGCTGTTTTCTGTTGCCTACTCGTTAAAATTATTGTGTATAATTGAACACGATTGATATTTGATTTTATGTACTTTTTTAATATTTATAATTCTGAATCAGCAAATGGGACACAAGCTACTCCTGTAAACTACTAATCACTAGAAAAATATCTTCCTTGGGTACAGCCAGAGGGCCCTTTGCTTCCTGAAGTTCGCTATCCGGTAGAGCGACATCTTCTTCATCGCCTAGTTTAAAGTCGCCAGCCTGTAGACTTCAAGTCATACGCACGGCGCCGTGTGTATATAGCGTATCTAAATTACGCAGTTAATTACGGAATAAATATTTATAATGCTGCTATGTACTCTGTATCCTGCTTAACTGGACCAAATAAAATAAATGAAAAATTACGTAACTTCGGACCTCTCCCTCTCCTCACGTAGGCCACAGTAGCTTATATACTGACCTCCACCCCCACTGACCGGACCATGCAGTTTATGGAAGCTCCCTAAAGGAGATGGAGGGTATTTACTGTAAATTATACGTAATTTTGTTCCACATATTGGTTATCTGCACAAAAAATATTCTGTGTAATATTTCTTACGTCAGAGATGGTGACATTGTAGCCTATGTATTGCTAAACGGTAGGGTTTCTGAGTTTGTAATTTGTATCGAAATTATAAATAAAACTTTGCGGTTTGTTACTTAACTTCGTCTAATGCCGGCATTTATTCGAAGATCTACTCAAATATCCAAATTTTGACATTAGCGCCAAAATTGAACTAATTTTTTTATTTTTGGAAATCGAAAACATGGGCAGTAATGTACGCATACCAAATTTGATTGCAAATTGATCACTAGTTATTTGACACAGAGCTCTAAGCACCTATTTAATTATAACCATCTTGTATAAAAACTTAAGTATAAATCGAGACTTTTCTTGTAATTATATGATTATTGAATTTGAATAATTGAACTTGTGATTTCCAAAAGGTCCCAACTTCAAAATCGAAAAGTTTTCTGAAAGCACAAAATAATGAATATTATCACTGGTATTTTGTCGTTGTTGGTGTTAATGTTCAAATTATTAGAGTTGGACCGTCTTTGACTGCTAAAAGCGGAGCATTAAGTAATAAAGCGTAGGTTTCGATATTAAAAGCGCTTTCATAAAAATTGACTTGGGTCCTTTTTGAACTCTCAACTTCAATTGATTGATTACACAAGAGACCTCTTGTTCACAACTATTTTTTATTCATTGTACGTACATTTCGATTACCTTGTAACTATCATTCAGCAGGATGTGAATCATGGGGTATTCTGTTGAATAATGGTTACAAGGTAACTGACATGTACATACAGTGAATAAAAAATAGTTGTGGTGAATTTGAAGATTCTCTTCAGGGTTCAACGAAATTTTGGATCATATGGCAATTTACGTAATGCAATTGCTAAACGTTTATCAGTAACCATCGATAATTGAACTTACTGAGTAACCATCGTTTATCAGTAACCATCGTTGGGTTGACTAAAGTTTATAATTTATTATAAAATTTTTTAACACTGAAATACGTTATACAAAATTTCTCTTGAACTTTAAGAAGCATCATATAAATTTGTCCTCATACATCTTCAGTCATCTTTTCGAGAATTTTAAGTAGGCTCTAGCACAAAGATTTAAATAAATAAATAAAAAAGATAAATAAATGCGCTGTTTGTGAAATGCTCTAGAGAAGAAAAAATGCGCGTAGGTAATGACAGAACTAGGGAACGAAAGTCCAATGGCAAGGCGGCTCTCGTATAGCGAAACCAAGTCTTTAACTCACTCCTTGAAAAGTTAAAGTCTAAACTTCCATGGAATGTTTCTTTCGAATTTTTTCCCGTCTTATTCGGAGTCACATACTGTGAGGCGAAGGAGTCGGTAGATGTGGGGGTGGTTGGTGATGATGATCCTGGGAGACGTGAAACAGCGTCTCAAACAGTCTTTTGTGTGGTGCCCGGAAGCCCTGCTCGTCGCCGCCTCGATCGACCCTCGAAAAGCCCTTTTACATTCCCAGTGATATCGATTTGGCGCGTGCTGAGTCAAGTTGCTAAGGTCGTGAGCCAAACCTACCACCCACCCCTTATCATCCTGTGTACAACTTGTAAAATATTTGATAAGAACGCCATGCCGGCTAATCAAAATGGAAACAAATGGAAACTCAGCGTGTCCTGCTCCTTTAAAAAAATGGAATCGGATTTTCTTCTCATCTTTAGTCAGACTAGAAATGAATTTTATAATTAATGCATTTTACTTTAGCAGCATTCTACTCATGCGCATGTGAACTTCTTTTTTAAGTTTTATATTTTTTGCGTCTTTTCCTTGCATTTATATTCACGAAAGAAGTTCCGTATCTTGAAACTCTTTCTTGGCTAAGAATCTCATAATTAAATTTAAATTTCGAAAGTCACAAAATTCACACAATTTCACTTTTCACAATTCGATAATATTTCAGTTACTCTTTCCATTGATCAGAAAAATTTATAAATGCTCTATAAGTTTTCGATAAATATTTGGTATTAAATATGACATTTTTCTCCAGAACACTGGTTGTAGCATTCCATCTTGTCGACGAACTTCTTATCTTATGTACAAGTAATCCTGCAATATAATTTACTTATGAAAATAAAGTAGTTTCTTAAATTTTTCCAAGATGGCAATGGAAGGGGGTTGGTTTCTGTGTTAAATATTAGTAGTCATACGGCTTAGACTTAGTCCATAGGCATGCAATCGTCTGGAACACGAATTGTAAAAAGGAATAGAAATTACTGCGAATAACTTTTATTTAAAATCGTAAGCAACAGGCTAAATGCCCTTGACAGTTTACTTCTAAATAATTACATAAAGAAAGAAATTGAAGTAAAATAGAATAATAAATTATATAAAAATAAAAATTTCAGCAAAAAAAAAAAAAAGAATTACGGTATGAGTGAAATTTTATTAATAATAATTTTTTTGAAATTATTGTAACTCATTTATTGCTTTCAATTGGACAGGATGTTTCTAAATTATCTCCCGTATTATACATGTTTATTACTCAAAAACTATTACAGATATTAACGTGATTTTTTTTATTCACAAAGAAAAACGCAAAAAAGTTTCTTAGCATGCCTTGATAAATTTCAATGCGCCCCCTCCCCCCATTTATGGCGTAAAGGAAGTCAAAGCGAAACTCGAATTCCTCCTACGTTCGGGCTAGCATTTCGGGGGTGATTTCAGTGATTATTTCAATCATGCTGTTCTTGAAAGTTTCAATATCATCAACTTTGGTCTTGTACACTCTGTCTTTCACATATCCCCAGAAGAAAAAATCCAGAGGGTTCGCATCGGGTGAGCGATGGGGACAACGGATTGGCCCATCCCTTCCAATCCATCGTCCTGGAAAATTCGTATCAAGGCATTGCCTAACTTGCAGGCCCCAGTGAGGAGGTGCTCCATCTTGTTGGTAATCTATATTGGGCTGCAGCTCTTCCACCTGTGGTAGTTCTCCAGCTTATCTAGGTAGGTTGCAGCGGTAATGGTGTCTTAAGCGAAATAGAAAGGTCCGATTACTCATATCATGCATTAAACCGCCACAACCGTTAACCTATGGGCTGTCGAGTATATGTTCCCTTAGAACGGGGGGTTTTGCGAGCCCAAATGCGGCAGTTGTGTTGGTTTACTGCTCCGGAAGTATGGAATGTTGCCTCATCAGAAAACAAAGTGACCTCAAGGAAAATGGGATCATTGTCGATTTTTGGAGCATATCCTCAGCAAACGTATTGGGCTTCGGTCGGTCATCTGGCTTCAGTTCATGCATCATCTGGATTTTGTAGGGTGCAAGACAAAGGCGGTGATTCACTCTATTTTATGTACGGATGTCATTGGCATATCCAGTTGACGAGCCGCTTGGGGAACTACGATCGAACGAACCTGATCTTTTCTACTCTCTGTGGTGTCGCTGAAGATCTACCAGCACTCTTTTTGTGTCACAGGCTGCCTGTGTTAAAAAATTTTTCCTGCCATAGCTCAATTGATTTATGATTTGGAGGATCCTTTATAAACTTTGTTTTGATTACCATTGATTTACATTCCGCAAGCCACGCATTGAACTTTTTCTTGAACACTCGCCACTGTTTACTGCGTCTTGCGAAAAATGGAACAACGCGCCAACAATGGTATCATGCGCTATCCGTGTGTTTCATTATCTACTCACGCGAGGCTAAGAAACTTTTTGAGATTTTCTTTGTGAATAAAAAAAAACACGTTAAAATCTGTAATAGTTTTTGAGAAATAAACATATAATTCGAAAGATAATTTAGAAACACCCTGTATTACATGATTAAAACTTTCTATAGAAAGATAGATTACGAATATTTTCTTAAATAATAAAATTTCGTTGTCTCTGAAATTTCGTTGTCTCTGAAGTCACCCGTTCTTTTTAATCTTGTTATAGCTAACATTATTGATTACGTAAAACCAGCAGGTCATATAAATTTTCTTTTATACGCTGATGGTCTAAAGCTGTTTTCGGCCATACACGATTGAAATGATTGTTATGAGCTTTCTAAGGCGGTAGACTCTGTCTATCAATGGACTATAGGAAATGGACTTGTAATGAATGTTGCGAAAAACTTTTTGCGTCACTTATTCGAGGAAATTAATTAATTTTATATATGATTATAAATTATCACACAATATTATAAAACGTCGAAACATTATTAAAGATCTTGGAATGTCTTTAATGCCAAGCTTTCCTTCACCGACCACCTTGATTCGTTATTTTCTGATATAAATAGACGACTTGGTATGATTAAACGTCTGACAATTTTTTTAGGCATGAAGGGATATATTTATTACTGTTCAAAGGAATTATTTTGTCAAAAATTTTATATGCGGTCTGGATCTGGTACTCCGGAACGTCTCAATTATTACAATATCTTCAAACGAAAATTCTTAATGTTGGTTGGTTTATAGCTCGAGATTTACATCTTCCTGAAAAACGCATCCTCGCGCTTTACATCTTTCTTATTATAATTATTATTCTCATTATTATTATTTTTGTTATTCGTATTATTAAGTAACGAAAGGTGCTTTATGCTATCAGTGTGGGGAAACGTGTCTGTCTGTCTGTCTGTCTGTCTGCCTGTCTGTCCGTAACTCTAACTCCTCTGGGGCTGTGAAAGATTTTCAAAATCTGTTTTCGTCAGTCGATGAATATGGTACATGGCATGAACCAACCACAAATATTATCTAAATCGTTCAAGAGCACGTGCACAAATGCGATCGTTCAAGAGCACGTGCACAAATGCATTTGTACCTTCACGATCCCACATAGCAATTTTCAATGGAAAGATATATTAAGAAATATATCAAACAAATCACAATGATGAGAGAGAAGCGGATATAAATTACTATTTTCGCCAATTGATAAATATGGTTCCGGGAATGAACCATTTTGAAAATGGTTGAAATCAGGATAGCATCCTGTGGCTGATTCGTGTATGTCAGGTTGCTTGGATATCTGGTCAGGCCCATAAGCAATGGCAGACAGGAATTGTGATCCCTATCTTCAAAAAGGGAGATCTCAGAGATTGCAACAATTATCGAGGCATCTCTTTGCTCAGCATTTTTGGGAAAGTGTACACTAAGTGTCTGGAGAAGAGAAGTGAAATAGTCGACTCCAAACTGTCGGGGGAGCAGTGCGGTTTCCGACCTGGCCGAAGCACAACGGATCACATCTTTGCTGTAAGTCAAATCTTTGAGAACTCCTGGGAGTATGCAAAAGAAGTCTACGCTTGCTTTGTGGAACTCGAAAAAGCATATGACAGAGTTCTTCGGGAGAAGCTCTGGCAAGTGTTGCAAGAGTATGGAGAGGATGGGCAATTACTGGTTGCTGTCATGTCTCTGTACGAAAGCTCTGAGATGTGTGTCCGGATAAATGGCATTAAGTCAAGACCGTTCATCATGGGTGTTGGACTCCGCCAAGGGTGCGTGCTGTCGCCCCTCTTCTTCATTATCTTTATGGACTGGATAGACACGAGCAGCCGAGGCGATGAGCGTGTTTGTGTGGGCGACTGCTTGGTATAGAGGTTGCTCTTTGCTGACGACCTTGTCCTCCTTGGGTCTTCTCGCACTAACCTTCAAGCATGCACTAGACCGGTTTGCAGCCAAATGTGCAGAAGCTGGAATGAAGATCCGTGTGGCTAAGACTCATGTTCTGGTCCTTTCAAGACAGCTTGCTCAGTGCGTTCTCCGTGTTAGGGGAGCCCTAGTGAGACAGGTGGAGAAGTTCAAGTATCTTGGGATTGCATTCACGAGTGATGGACGGCAGGAAAAAGAATTGGATGCTCGGATCGGTACAGCAGCTTTAATGTGATGTAACAATGTATGACGTTTCTGTGCGCAGGCCTTCTGTCTAGGCAACGCCACCTAAAAAACAAAGCCTTCTCACTGCCTGTGGACTGCGTCATCAAACCAGGGCTGACGCAGTGATCAGGCTTTGTTTTTTAGGTGGCGTTGGTCTAGGTGGTGTTGGTCGTACGGGAATGCAGTGTATCTCTTAGTTTTTATCTGAATGGCAATTTTTTATAGCGTTAGAAACTGTGACGTCATTGTTTGCTTTGTTTATTGAAGACTTTTGCGATTATTCCGTGAAACAGCATCAACAGTAACTGGAAGTCTTTCGCGCGGGAATACAATATATCTTATTATCTAAAAGGGCTTTTCGTGGCGACCAATACAGCATATAAAGAAGCTGGTTGACTGACTCATCAACGCACAGCAAATCTACTGAAGCCACCAACTCGAAACTCGGTGAGGTAATAGGACGGATAGCGTAGAGGCGTGCTAAGACCGGGTTTCTCGAAATTCGGACCCCCTGTCCACCCAGGAGGGCAGAAAGGAATTGCACGTTTACGGTCGCTTGGCTTCGCCCCCAATAAACGCAGATCTTCAAAATTTTGCAGTAAGCTTTATAACTACCGTTCCAAAAAAATTAGTTTCCCCGATTTTCGATATTCGAATTTTAAGGGTGCGAAAACTGATAGAAATCGATTTTTCGGGGGTGTTTCACAAAATTTTCTGATTTTTTGATGCCATTTCGCGGGGAATAAAGATAGAGCAACGAAATTCGGACGGAAGGTTCTCGGGGATATTTCCGCTTTGTGAGGGGCGCCAGGAGAGTCCAAAGATTGGCCCCCCGTTTTATATTTTTGCCGTCTAACTCCAATGCAGTATTTCGCGGGTAAAAATTGGTCTAGAATAATGATATTTGGTACGGTGATGGCAATTGACGAGATCAAATGTCTGTTTGGTTCATTTCTTAATTATCTGGTTCCAATTTTCCGGTATTTTATGTTTTCCAGATTTCTTTTCGGTTTTTTTTTTGGTTTCATAAATTAACATATAAACTGGCATGTTGAAAGCTTAGTTTTTACATTGGTCATAAAATATCGATTTTGTTATTCGATTTAAAATTTATTTAAAGTATCCAGGACTATTTTTCGATTTATTATGAAGTAGCTGATATACCCGGCGTTGCTCGGACTCTGTTTTGATGAAATTTTGCAATATCTGATTGTGAATATACAAAAAAAAGTGAACATTATTCTTCACCTTTTATCTCCGGCCCTGCGTCAAATTCACTCAGCTAAAGGGCCGGTGATTGGAGAGGAGTGAAACAGAATACAGTAAATACATTTTTAAAAACTTTGTCTGTCTGTTTGAACACGCTAATCTCCAAAACTACTTGACGAATTTTCATGGGGTTTTCACAGGTAAGTTGAGCATAGCTTGCGGCAACATATAGGCTTACGAAAAAAAGATATCTTAATTTAATGTTTAGGAGTATGCTCATCTTAGTACAGTTCGTAGAAAAGTCAAAAGATGGCGTTTCATTAGTTGATTTTTAAAGGCGTTCATGTATAACAATAGCGAAGCATTGCCGGGTCTGCTAGTATGTTGATAAAATATATAGTTTGCTAAGCTATAGAGTTTATTAATGTGATCATTAAAAGAAAGTTTTGAATTAAATATAACTTCTAAATCTTTAGTTTGATTTTTCAGAGCCGCTTTTTTCTAAACAGACGAAAATCACGCTATGAAATTTCATCCTATACAAGGTTAACAGTTGACCAATACAAAACTTTCTGTATATTGTCAAGAGTCTCGCCTGTTACTGGTTTTAAAGTAATAGTGGTAAAACTTCTTATAACGAACTTCTTTATAACGACATTCTCTATAAAACAAAGTATATTTAAAATTTGGTTGGCCACACATAGACCCAAAGTTAAATGGCATCCCTTTCAAAGAAATTCCATACTGCGAAATTCTCTTTATAACAAACATCTTTTAGTTCACCTTTTTCTAAACATCTTCATATAGCGAACTGAATTTTGATAATTTACATGTATTTTTGATTTTTGTGCTCCGTAAATCTCGTTTTCGTACGTGAATTTGGCGCGATTTTACATGTCACTTTCCAAACGTGATTTCAATAATTAAGATGTAACCAAGCACTCTATAGTAACTCTTTAGTTTTTATTGAGTTAACCGAAATTATCGTACGCTATTAATAATGTTGATTTATTAAACAAGCAATTTTGGTTTTGTTATTTTGAGCGTAATCTATACATAGCATGTATATTCACAGAAGTAAAAACGGAAAAGCAATCAATTTTAACGTTGGAGTTTTAGATGAGAAAAATTTTTTAAATTATTGAAGCCAAAAAGGCAAAATAATGTGCACAATTTTTATTATGTGCAAAAGAATTCGACATAAAATTATTATGCAAAAGAATTCCATGAACATAAAATAATTAATTTTTTAATTATTAAATTTTTTTGTTGTTAATAGTATGTTTTCATTAGTTTTTTCCCACCTTGTTATTACAAACTATTATTATAACGAACTTAATTCTTGATCCCTTCGAATTCGTTATATGGATTTTTTACCTGTACTACATTTGGGCGCTTACTAGCAGTATTTACACCGACCATCCGCTCGACAGTTTTAAACTTCTACGCAGATACAAACAATAACAGTCGCCGAACCATCACTATACAGGATGAGTCTGAAACCCTGTCACAAACTTCGCATGCCTACTCCCCATGGCCAAATAAGAAACAAGTGCCCTATCTACATGGGTCTGAAACTCAACCATTAACGAGAAAAATGGCGTACAAATGTGGGTGCCCCCGTGAGGTTTGTTTGTTTTACAAATATTGTTCCAAATGACGTCCATGAGCTTCAACACAGGCGTGGAGACGTCTCTGAAATGAACGGCGAACACGTTCTAACACTCTTGTGCGGTTCCTAATGGCAGCAAATTCGGCGACAATGCGGTCCCTTAGCTCAATCGCATCCTGGCCGGGTGTTGTAAACACGTTATCCTTAAAATGCCCCCACAAATAGAAATCAAGACAATTGATTTCGGGAGAACGAGGAGGCCATGCCACTGACCTCGCACGTCCAATCCATCTTGAAACTAACCTAACCTAACCTTACAGGGGCACCCAAATGAATGATCTGTAACCTAACCTAACCTAACTTAACCTTGAAATGAATGATCTGTAACTTCTGTAATGTGATCATAAAAGTGCCTTTGTTGAATTTCTAGGTATGCAGTTCTAACATGGACGTCTAAACGCTGTTACGATTCCTTAATTGAAGACGCGTAGTTTGGAGGCGATATTTTCCACACTTATTCGGCGATCCTCCAAAACAACACTCCCCACTCGCTTGATCCTGTCGTCAGATCGGCTGGTGCAAATCCGAGATTGTGTTGGTTTGTTGTCACACGACGTTGTGCCTTCTTTGTACTGTCGCACCCGAACGCACATAAGACACATTCATGGCACCATCACCACATGTTTCACTCAACTAGCGATGAATTTCAATCGGTGTCATTCCACCAAAATGAATGATTACACACTGTCCTTGTAATGAAAACTTTCCACGTATCAAAAACAGTCCTATCTCTCGCCGCTGCCGCTAAAGTTCTGTTTGCTGTACAGTGCTGCCATTTCTGTCACGCTTTCATAACGAGTGCGCGCGTATTTTAAAACAAACCGCCGGTTTCTGTCCGTTTCCAGTCCTAAAAAAAGAAATCGGAGGTGTTATAACCTAATTGCACCTCGTACTTTCCTCATATTAGGTTTTCTTTAATTAAATTTAAGTTTAATCTTGCATAAGCATATTAAAAATTTGAAAAAAAATATTTAAATTAACATTCACGTATATATTATAAAACTAGACACTGCACTAGATTAAATCTATATTATTTTGTCCTTATTTGACTAGCCCAGCCCTCTTCTGTTTGCATTTTTAGAGAAACCGTTTAATTTACTACGGCAGAAGATTTTGATTTTATGGGCCTCTTTTATTAAGTACCGAAAGGTGCTTTATGCTATCAATGTGGGGAAACGTGTCTGTCTGTCCGTCCGTCTGTCTGCCTGTCTGTAACTCTAACTCCTCCGAGGCTATGAAAGATTTTCAAAATCTGTTTTCGTCAGTCAATGAATATGGTTCATGGCACGAAGCAATCACAATTGTTATCTAAATCGATTCATTGGCACGTGCACAAATGGTACCTCAATTTTTCCGCCAAGCAATTTTCAATGGGAAGATATATTAACCTTTAAGGAGTGACATAACCAAGTACTGAAAGGTTAAACTAAACCATTCGCCAAACTATATTTTTAAACCGCGCTATGTTAACATTGGCAGTTTCTAATGGACTATAATGATACCATTAAACCACTATCATTAGTATTACGTTATATTCTTTCATGACGCATCATTCCAAGTAGTTTGATATATTACATGCCATATTTTAGCACTGAAAATTTTTGAGGGTGTCATAAGGGACAGGAATACAAGATCATCATGCCAATATTGTATATAGATATAATTTACATTCTTAAGTAATAGCATTTTTTTTGATTGGAGACTTGTATATGCAAGAACATGTAATTAGAAAGTAAATAAAAATATAAGATAATTAGGATCGAATATATTTTTTAATAGAGCATTAAAGGGTCTCATTTTCTTGATAATTAAAATTCTGTAAAATCTGAAAAGCAATCCTTAAACGAGGCTTAATTTTCTTGTGAAATTAATACTTTTACAAATCCACGCGAAGCTCCTTCTGTTTGGCGAGATAGAATTTGTGCCGAATGTATACGGCAATTTCCAACGAAATTTGAAGAACTGACATCAAATGTTCGTTAAACGGACTGCATTTACTTTGAAGAATCGCGTAACATGAGAAGTTTTGAAAAAGCTTTGCGTTTGAACTTCATGGTTTGAACTTTGAAGGTTCATGGTTTTGTTAAACACTAAAATGCAAAATTAAATATATATTTGTAGATGTGAAGTTCTTCTGTATACTAGTAATTTACATAACGGATTGTGGTCTGACAGTACAGCATGTTTGGTAAAAAATAGATACCAACCGGTTTCGGCTTTTATTCCTGCCTTGATCAGGGTACAAATGATAAAAGGTAAGCGACTGTTTACACGCAATTTGGGGATAACAAAAGTATTATTTGATTGGTCAGCATTATGGGGACCGATGGCTGTGATTGGACGGTTAATCGACCAGGCAAGCCATAGGGTCATAACGTTGATTACGTTATTTATTTATTTATTTATTTATTTATTTATTTATTTATTTGTAATTTTGCAAGCAACAGGTTATGACAGCCCAATAACAGCTTACATTTTCGTAGAGGGGTGAATAATAATAATAATAATAATAATAATAATAATAATAATAATAATTAGTTAAGGCATCGTTATCCAACGATATAGCGTCTCGTGACTATAATAAGTGGAGGGGCAGAAATACAAAATTTCAGGTTCTTAGGCCTTTTCGTACAAAAGTTAAAGTTTGATTTGCATTTGGAGCCTCGCAGCCCTTGCCGAGGCCTCAGAAGACTATATGAGTTTAGTGTGTAATAGCTAAGATTTTAAGCAACACATTATAAATATAAAACATTTCAGGTTTCTAGACTTATGGTTTAAAATTTAAGGCTTGATTTGAGATTGAGGCCGCATGCACCCTGTCAAAAGACTTATATAATTTTTAATATAGATTAGCTAAATTATTAAATACCACACTATGATTAAACAAAATTTCAGGTCCCTAGGCCTTTTCGTTCAAATGTTATAGCTTCAATTGTATTTGAGGCCGCCAGGGGCCCCGAAGCCTATTCCAGATATATTGTCTCATTGTATACGGAGGGTTGATTCAGATAGAATGAGACGACTTTAAACGCCGCGTATGACCTTGACGGAATGTGATTTGCATGACTCGTCCACTATTCATGGGGATTAGCTTTGTATACACTTGTTGCTGTTATTTGGGACATTTCGTGCTGAAACATGGCTTCCAAAATCACAGCTTTTTGGGTAGGGTATATGTTTGGCCTTTCCGACGCTAACTTCAGTCTTTCGTGCATTGTGGAATTATGCAAATGAAATGGTATTGTGGTATCCAAAGCTACTGTGGGTCGAATAATCAAAAAGAACAAATTGCGACCATCTAATGAACGTGGACGAGCAGAGAAGCAGACCAGAAACAAGCCCAAGCCAACACGTCCAGTTCAAGTGGTGCGAGAAATCCGGTCTGAAGTGCTGAAAGAAAATCCCCCCACACAGAGAAGTCTAGCCCAAAGGAAAGGTATTTCACAGGCAACAGTCTCCAGAATAATTCATGACATTCCCACGTCTGTACCCTGGTGAGCAATCAAAAGTTTGGATCCACATGGAGTCACACTGCCAAGTCATCTGTGGCTTACTACAGGAAGATAGAACAGGAGACGGGCATACGAGTTATTCCCTTCTCTCATGTGCCTGTAAAATCCCCTGACGCATCACCGATGGATTTCTGTGGTTTTGGTTTCCTGAAACGACGGCTCGGAAGTCGCCGACCAAGAACCGTTGATGGGCTATGGAAAGTGTGTCAGGAGGTGTGGAACGAACTTCCCATGGAGTCCCTCAAACTCAGCCTACTTCAGTGGAAAGTACGGTGCCGGGCGGTAGCCCAACAACGTGGCTCTCACATCGAACACAACCGATGGTGGCGCCATGGTATTACACCATCATAACAGAACTGCAAAGTCGTCTCATTTTATCTGAATCAGCCCTCCGTATTGTCTATAATTTTTAAATAACGCACTGTAAAATAGGAACTTCAAAATCTTAGGCTTTTTATTATGCAAAAATTAGAGCTTGATTTGTGTTTTAGGCTTCAGGGCCCTTGTCGAGACCTAAATCAGTTTTTAGTGTATATTAGCTAAATTTTTTAGTAAACTACTGTAAGTGTATAAAATTTCAGAATTCTGAGCCTTTTCGTTCAAACATTATAGCTCTGTTTGTGTTTAGGGCCCCAGAGGACTATATAAGTTTTAGAGTATAATAACTAAAATTTTAAGTAACACACATAAATATGCAAGAATTCAGGTTTCTGGACTTCTGGTTCAAAAGTTATAGCTTGATATGTGATTGGGGCCTCAGAGTCCCTGTCGAGACCCAAGAGGCTTATACCAGTATTTAGTGTATATTAGCTAAATTTTTAAGTAATTTTCTATAAGTAAACAAAATTTCAGATTTCTAGACCTTTTCTTTTAAAAGTTGTAGCTTTGCTTGTGTTTGGGGCCTCTGGGGCTCTGCTGGGGCCTACATTACTTTTTTTGCATAATTGCAATATTTTTTAGTACCACACTATGAATATATAAAATTTCAGGTTCCTCGGCCTTTCCGTTCAAATGTTATAGCTTCAATTGTATTTGGTGCCTCGAGGCCCCTGGCGGGGTCCTAGAGGCTTATATCAGCTTCTTCAATATTGGCTATATTTTTTTGTACCACACTAAAATTATACAAAATTTCAGGTTCCTAGGCCGTTCCGTTTAATTGATATTTTGTTTTTTCTTCATATTTCTTTTTTCTTCATATTTTTATGGTTTCAAGCAGAGAATTAAGTCCTGGTTTTCTGGTCGAGTGTAGGGTTTGGGCATTGTCAATAGCGTCTCCAATAACGTGCTTCTTGTCTACTAAATGAGTTGCGAAGTTAGATTTCGGTCCCATTTAGCGTTTGATTTTTGTTGTTCTTTAAGTTTAGTGGCGAGGGAGCGGTTTGAAACCCCAATGTAGAACATGTTACATTGGCAACAGTTGAGTTTATAATGGGAAGGAGAACCATCTATTCTTTGTGCTATTTATTTCGTCCTTGATATTGCGAGGCTAGTTGGTAGTTTTTTTGGCGAATTTATTTTACATGTATTATTAATATTTTTATTATTATTATTTTTTAATCAAAATTTCTGATGTATATATGAATCCTGTAAAATTTGTGGAAATTTTTTTTTTTGAAGTGAATTGAACAATTATTATTATTATTATAATTATTATTATTATCTGTGATTAAGATGAATCTTGATTTGTATGGATTTTGTATAATGTTGAATTTTATTGTCTTTTATTATTATTATTATTCACCCCTCTACGATAATGTTATCACCGTTAGGACCCGATGTCGTGTCTCGTCGACTAACCGTTCAGTCACAGCCATCGGGCCCCATACTGATCAATCAAATAATACTTTTGTTATCCTCTCACTTGAAGGCAGGAATAAAAATACCTAATTCAGACATCATCAATAATTCTAGTTAGATGAGGGGATCTAAACTAATTTGGAAAAACCACAGTAATTTTTTCGAATTAAAAGAGGTTTTAAATCATGAACATTTCATCGTCGAAATACCTGCGGTCAATCTTATAATAGTTTTAAAGATTGTATAAATGTACCTATCAAAAGAACCACACCCAAAAATGGAGAAAGACGGCGTAACCTTTTGTTTTCACTAATAGGTTTCGAGACAATGGTTTTATGAATTTATTTATTGCAAGACCTACAATTTGCAAAAAAAAAAAAAAAAATGGCAAAAAAGTAGTAGCAAAAAAATGGCAAACTTTTAGTATTCTTTTTCTGTAAAATTCCTTTACCAGTTAGAATTCCATTCTCACGTCAACCTGATGAGCGATCGGATCGGGAGACAACGTCCCTTCTGATCGCCACGTGCGCCAAACGAAAACAAAAACAAAGACGGCATTGGCATCATCAGATTCGGAGCAATCAGAAAAGCGATCGAGTAAGAAAAAGGCAACGGCTCACCCCGGGAATAAAAATAGTTCCCCCCTCCCCTCATTAGTGATGCAAATTAACCGACGAAAGAGGCGGAGTTCAGGGGATGTAAAAAAGGAGGAAATTGTCAGTTAAAGGGCAGATTTGGAGTTCTCTGATCGACTTAAGAAGAGGACGGCGACCGACGCAGCCCTTGCCTCTGCCATCTCCAATGGAAATTTTGCCCATAAGAAGTCTTCTGGCCCGAACTTAGTCACCCAGTCGGATGGAGATAAATCAGGACTCAGTGATAAGCAAGTGCCAATTTCTAATGTGAACTTTGAATTTTAATCAAATGATAACTGCAGCGGAGACGCCTCTCGTCTACGATGGAGCCAAAATTCCCATGCACACCGAGAGCTCAACCCGGCATTCACGGAGGGAGAAGCCGCCGCGTCTACTAGGACTTCTGCCCGAGAGAAAGGTCAGCTCAACACGGTCCGACAAGGGATCACTCCGACCGACGTCCGCTTACCACTATTGACGATATCTGCCGGACAAGCCACCGACTCGTCAGCGTCCTCCTCGCACAGCGCCAAGCATTTCCTGCGTGCGCGGGCCCGTTGGCGCGATAGGGATAGCGCGCGAGAGGACGGTTTCTGCCTTACAAATCATAGTAGGTGCTCTTTCCAGATATCTAATATATCTTTAAATTTACTTAATCAACTGACTAATTGTGTTTGTGATTTGAAACCAAAATTTCCCTCTGCTGTCTATCCGCTTTGCTTTGTTCCGTCACAGAATCGACCTTATTCAGATTGACAACGTTGGACCTCCGATCAACTTACCTGCGTCCGAACCACTACTGGTTTTTGTGCCAATCCTCTTCGGACCATACCTAGAAGCGAGATCCAACCCGATGCAACTAATTTTGTTACTCAAGATTTAGGCTTTACAATCTATCTTGTTAAAACTTTATTAATTCGAAGTGAATTAAAAGTTACCTTTTTATTTTACGTAAACGTCTGCTCCTCTCTCTGTATGTACGGTGACATCCATAGCATAAAACGCTAGAAAATCACTAGTTAATTTTCTAATTTTAAATTGCTCTAGAATCTTCGTCATAATTCATGACTAATTCACACCTGGTCACGTAATTTGTGAATGTAGCGTGGAATGAAAAAAATAAAAATGTGATAATTTTAATAAATTTTAATATTGCAGGTGTGAATATTGGAAATATAACAAGGTCAAGTTCACAAATCTTGAAAAGCTGCGGATATGCTGCACGAAGTTCCTATTGGAGGATGCTTATAATAAATAAATCAACAGTCGCGCATTAATATTCAGGAAGTCTCCGTGGTCATCAAACGTCTTAAAGCCAAAAAAGCAGCAAGTATTGATTCCATCACTAAAAGTGCTCTCAAGAACTTGCCTCCTAATATTGTCTCGATTATTACCAAGAACATGAATAATTGCTGGAGACTTGGTGATATCCCCGAAGTGGAAGGAGTACCTTCTTGTTACCACACCAAAATCTAGTCTAATCTTACTCTCGCCGTCAGCTACAGGTCCATAAGCTTACTCCTATGCTGTCAAGAATCTTTGACCGCGTCATTTTTAAGAGAAGTAACGATATCTGTGTGGCCTAAAATCTTGATCGTGAGGAGCAATTCGGTTTTCGTCCAGGTTACTCCTGCCAATTTCAGCTCTGGAGGCTTATTGCTGATCTAATCGCTCCTCTTAATTGCAGTACGGTGGTCTTCTCTTTTTGTAAGTCCGAAAACCATTTGATAAGATTTGGCATAATGGCTTCATATATAAGATTGTGGTTTTCTTGTCAATCTGATTGCATAGATTAGTTCCTCAAACCGGATTTTTCGTGTTGACATCTTCACGTCCAACCCTTGTGACGTCGATGCTGGTGTTCTCGAAGGCTCTTCCTGAGCCCTCCATTGTTCATCTTCTTCATCCACGACTTCTCAACTTTGTTCAAGCTATATTTGTTTGTTGACGACGCATCTATCGTGACTTGTGCGTATAATCCCGCTCATGTCATATCTCGGTTACAAAATGCTTTGCATCAATGCGAGAAATAGTTTGCTAAATGGAGGTTGAAACCCAAATATCGATAAATTCAAGGCTATGTTCATTACCAAAAAGCGTATAAATCCCCGAAGCCCTCTTACTTTCCGGTAAATAGCTGGAATGGGTGAAAAATTACAAATACATA
>JAHWFO010025632.1:295060-317833 GCA_023313115.1 Rhysida immarginata
CCGTAACGCTTTTTGGGGTCGGATTTTGCATCACGCATTTTCCAGAATAAAATCCAGCCTTAAAACATTATCATGTTAATAAAAACTCGGTCTAATTACTATTATGCTAACCTTTGTTGAACTCGCGTAAACTGTAGCTTTCTACCTAAGCCAGTTAATTCATCGATGGGACAGTATTACTGCCAAACAATGTCACTATATTTCGTAATCACAACAAAAAATATTTACGCAAGTAATCAGTTCCATAATTTAAAAGCACAAATTATCACGTATTAAGCTTCAATAATTACTTATGAAATTTAATTGGCTCATCTAATGCGCTATTTTCTCAATTGCCCTCTCGTGTTCAATCGTAATAGGCTTATTATGCACGGAACCTAAAGTGCCTTTCTCCTCATCAAACGATTAACAATCGTTACGGATAAATCGATATACGACATTACGTAATCATATTTATATTATTAGCCTGCGGTATTTTCAACTTCAATTCAGTGAGAGGAAATAATTTTACACAATCGCTAAGTTCCACGTTACATACATAGACGCATAAATAATGAATATGATCTTATCTACCTTCTGAATTACATATCGTAAAATAATTATGAATACGCTATCGTTTTTATAATTCGTGCATTTCTTTGTAACGTGCACTGAAATGATTGTCGATGGTTCAATCTTGTAAATCTTAGATTGACCGAATCCTCATGCTGGTTTATCCATTTACTTAAAAATGCAATGAATATTTGGTATCAATTAAACCTTTATCACGTTCTTTCAATTATATTTCTCCCTGAAGGAGAATTACGGTAAATTTTAATTATTTAGGTGATGGCATTTATATAAGCTTAAATTTAAAAACTTATATCATCATATTGAGAAATAGATCAATAAAGCTATATAACTTTAATGTTAACTCATTCGATTAATTATATAAATATGTATGTAATGTCTGTTAACCAAAGAGGAAGTGTTGAAGGAAAGAACCCATAACTCAAACTGTGCTTCATAACTGACTGCACTCCATTCAGTTTACAATAAACTCGATATAAGGATTATCCAACTTTATATAACTCTTCTTTTTTCTGACATTTTAGACCCTCCCTCAATTTTTCACAAACTGTCACATAGGAAACCCACCCATCATTGCACTCCCCATGTCATAAACAATTTTTACAACTGTCACAACGTTATTGATTTTTGGAACTGAAGAGGACTGAACTCTCCTACACAAAAAGTGAAAAGAACTTCAACTCAAGTTCATAATGAATTTAAACCAGTTACAAATTTATCCATATTTTAAACTAACCATTGACATTATTAAAAAAAAATACACCATATGTTCATGATAAGAAATTTTCAAATTAATAGCTCTCAGTGTTTAATATTGTGGCAATTATTATTACTCAATTAACCACCTTATCATTCTCCGTTTTAAAACAGAAAGAAAGTGGCAATTTAAAAAAAATTAAAAAAAAATTGATTTGCCATTTTTTTTATTCTAACTATTTCGAATTTTTTAACTTTCATGCCTACTTTAAATGCTTTGAGGAATAACAGTATACGTGCTCTTTTATCCAGAAATGTAACTGAAATGCACGTCTGTTTTATGTTCTTATCCCTGAGGATTCGCTTCATAAACGAATTATGAAATAAAATACATCCATGTCTTTCTGTCATTCCAATTTTTAACCATCCATATTGTTTGTCAGAAAGGAAAAGGAAAATAATGGATCCATAACTTCTAAAGAGGATTTTCCTTGGTTCAGAGTTTTATTTCAGACGAATGCGAATAGATCAAAGAATTACTTAATAATGTGCTTTTCCTAATAGGAATACACATTATTCATTACCTATTAGATATAAAGAAATTTAAGTATTTTTCGCGATTGTAATTGAAATAATGACACGTTTTTATATGCATAATAATTATTTTTTAACCGGGAGATCTGTTAACCACTTTATAACATGGTTGGAGTATAAAATCTTTATGTATCGCGTGTAATATTAACTCTATTTAATTCCTCCCACTATTTTAACTCCTGATCTCGTTTTCCATTATATCTGCAGCGAAGTCAGCTAATACGTTTTCAACAAATTTTTTTTACTGGTGCTGAAGATTCTGTTTTCTTGCTTGATAAGATTAACATTTCTACAGTATCTCTAGCATCAATAATCTCTCAGGCTGCATGGTTTTTACAAGATTTTATAGGACTAATTGGATGTGGGTGGATTTTAGACATAAATTCTCCCAATGTTTTAACAACTTTTAAAAGATGCTACGAATTTTGCACTTAAATCTCTTTTTACATCAATGCCATTTCTGGATCGTGAAATTTGTAGGGGTCAATATTGGTTAAATGCCATGTGGAAAACCTAATATTGGTATATTCCAAGTTGATAAGATAATATTACATACATGGTCCGTCCAATGGGAAAGTTGACTCTGCCGATGATGAGTCTTGATGTTATTGAGTTAAAACAAAATTAATGGCCGATCGCATTTTGTACATGCAAGTGAGTCGGTATGCAAATTACTTCTCGACTAATACAGCCATCTGTCACATTTTAAAGCGGTAGTACTTCTTTAAGCTGACGCTAAATACTTGTTCAAGCCCCTTACGTTGTGAAAGATTAGATCAACTTTATAGATGCTGTCTACACAAGAGATATGCATCATTTGAGTTCAAACTTGGCCATAATGCTGCTGAAGCAACTCGAAATGTCATTAGAGTTTGGGATAACGGGACAACTTCTCAACGGACAACGAGCAGATGGCTTGAAAAATTCTGTGGCGGCAATGCCACCTTGAAAATGAGAATAGTCGCGGCCGTGCATCGAATATTGGCGACAAATGAAGACAATAATCGAAGCCGACATGCGTAAATATATACGGGAAGTTGTCGAAGAGCTCAAGGAGACCATTCTACAGTCGCTCACCACTTGAAGCAAATTGGAAAGATGAAAAAGCTCGATTAGTGGGTGCCACACAAGCTGAACGAAGTGCAAAAAAAATCGATTTTTGACATCTGCTCCACACTTCCATTGCGCAATGAGAACGACTCGTGATGAGAAATGGATTTTGAACGACAACTATCGACGATCTGCCTAGATTTTTGAATAGGAAGAAGCTCCTCAACGCTTTTCAAAAGCCCAGGTCGCACCAAAAGGTTGATTGTTTGATAATCTGCAACCGGACTCATTCACCAAAACTTCCTGATTCAGGGTGAAACCATTATTTCCTGGTCATACGTTCAACAAATCGACAACGTCCACCAAAAACTTCAATAGCAACAATTAGTCGATCAGATAGGTCCCATCTTGCTTCACGACAATGCTCGGCCACACGTCGCAATGGTCACCCGACAGAAGTTGAATGATATTGGCTACGAAACTCTTGATCATCTAGCATACTTATCCGATCCTTCGCCAACTAATTACCACTTTTTCAAGCACCTCGACAACTTCCTGCTTGGGAAATGCTTCAAAAACCACGACGATGCGAAAACTGCTTTCAACGAGATCACCCAGAAGTCCAGAAGTCTACGCCACCAGAAAAAATATACTTATGTCTCGTTGGAAAAAGTGTGTTGACTCTGCTGGATGTTACTTCGATTAATAAAGTGTTGTTTGAAACGAGTTGTTGCATTTTAAAATAGTCACTATACATCGGCCATTAATGTTATCCCAACCTAATATCACTATGAACCAGGATCCAAATGTCAGAGTAAGCAATGGAAGCATCCAGGAATTCCGCAGGCGAAAAAATGTCGATCTTAAACTACGGGCGGAAAAATAATGGTGATCTTAATTTTTGATTACCAATGTGTAATGCTCTTAGATTTTAGGAAACCTTTTGTCAACATCAATACTGATTGATATGGAGACACTTACAATGCTTACGTACAAGCATCAAGAATAAATGTCTCGGGAAACCCACTAACGCTGTTATCCTTTTGGATGATAATGCCCGCCCTTAGGTACCCCGAATTATTCAAAATCTGCTCGCTCTCATATATTGGGAAGTCTTAGAACATCCACCTTACAGGCCCCGCCTTGTGAAATTTTTCATGTCTTTGGCTCTCTCAAGCAATCATTAAAAGGACGGCAGTTCAATTCTGATGCTGACGTAGTGTTTGCTGTTTTCCCAACAACCAGATGGAAATCTATAGACTAGTGCTCCAATGGGATTCGTGTCCTAATGTTCATGCATATTTCTTTTAAATTCTTTGAATAAAAATTGCTTTGCAGCTTCTAAACATGTTTCTATTGAAAATCCTGGCATTTGAACTCTAAACAAAAGCCTGTCGTATTTTTACAGAAGAGCGTAGCTTGCATTGCATTTTACTACCTGTAATAAACCAGACTCGCGTACGCGCTGTCGCAAGCAGCAGCCTGGTAACTGGTAGAACTGTCCTGCAACGGGCCACCAAATTCATTGGTGTGTTGGCAAATTTTTAACAACCGCCTCATTTCGTGTGGCCTAGGCAGTGTATCGCAAGAACTTGGAGGGCCCCAAACACAACTTGGCTTTGGGGTATCTTTGTAATGATAATGATAATGAAATAAAAACGTCCGTTTCGTGCGCCTATTCAATGATCCGCCAGGGGAGAAATATGGAAAAAGAAGGAAAAACTGTTATAGAACGGCTCGATAAGTTTAAAATTTTTAAACAATATACAAGGTTCTCACAAAGGTTCTTGCCGTTTTTAATTCCGAAAAACAAAAAGATATACACAAAATGTAGCGTATCGCTAGTCCCCAGAGTAATCCCCATTGTCATCTACCACTTTCTGCCAACATGTCTCCAGTTGATGAATCCCCTAGCTGTAAAACTTGACGGTCTTAGACTCAAAGAAGTCCGTGAGTGTCTTTCGCAGGTCTGTATCATTGGTGTAGGATTTTCCACGAAGATGGTTGTCCAGAGAGTGGAAAAAGTGATAATCCGTTGGAGCGAGATCTGATGATTAAGGTGGATGACACAAAGTTTCCCAGCCAAGCCGCTCTATGATTTCCCTGGCCACCCGCGCCATATGTGGCCAGGCATTGTCATGAAGTTACCCCTTTGCGATTCACCAATGCTGGCTCCTTCTGCTGCAATGCCTGTTGCACACGTTCCAACTGCTGGGAGTACAGGTCCCCAGTGATGGTTTGGCCAGTTGATAGCAGCTCGTAGTGAACCATTTGGCGTCTAGTCCACCAGACACATAGCATGATCTTGCGTGGGTGCAGGGATAGCTTTGAGGTGTAAGGCACGGTGTCCTGGGATGACAACCAATGTTTGGAACGCTCAGGAGTGTCATACAAGACCCAGTTTTCGTCACTAGTAAGTATTCGATTAAATATGGGTGCATTACGATGTTGAGGAAGCAACGACATGGAGGCTGTCACACGTTGATTCTTGTTGGATTCCGTCAATATGTAGGGTACCCATTTGCTCAACTTGTACGTCTTTCCTAGGCTGTGCAGGTGACGTCTAACTGTTCCATCAGAAACCTGATACCGTCTGGCAAGTTCACCACATGTTAAACTGCTGTCCTCTTCTATAGCCGTTTAAGGGCCTGGTCATCTCGCAAATGTTCTTGCTGTAGTTTTAAACTAAAATACAAATAATCACTGTCCCAAAATGATAGAAACACCCCTACAAATTCAATAAAAAAATAGCTTACTCTTTCCTCCACACCCCCAGTGATAGGTAATAATGGAAAGATCCAAACAAGCAAATTATTTGGAAAAGAAATTTCCATGTTAAAATAAATTAAACCAGCCTTAATAACAGCAAATTTTATCTTCACCAAAATGGGAAGAGGAGTCGCACTGACAGAATTTGAAAAAAGAAGAATCACTGAATTATTTGCTTCTGGTATTCCCATAAGAGAAATTGCAAGACGGGACTCCTTGTCAGTGGTATTTGTTTTCTGCAAAACAATCCCAGATCACAAACGGTCAAACTGACTATCTTATCATATCCTCCAAACAGGCCGGTTCTCGCCCCTTGCGACTATCACCATTTCGGACCAATGAAAGAGTTCTTGGGAGGGCAGAGGCTTGGCTCCAATAAGGAAGTGAAAAAGGCTGTCCTGACGTGGTTTCGACTTCAACCTGAAGATTTCTACAGAACCGGTATCCAGATGCTGCCAGAACGCTGGCAAAAATGTGTAGAGAAGCAAGGAGAGTTCTTTTAGAAATAATTAGTGTGTGTGGTGTGTGTGTGTGTTTGTAGTTTCCTTATCTTATAAAACATAAAGTCAAGTGCAAATTTGAACGCCCCTCGTATTTGCAATTTATAATGCACTTTGAACCATGAAGTAACCGCTAATAACATTCATACTACAAGGTCTTCATAATTAAAGTTTCATTTTGACATGGCCATAAAAAAAACTACTGGACCAAAAGCTATAATACTTGGTAATATTATACAAGAGGGCATGGGAAGTTCATACCCACCAAAAAAAAAATTAGTTTAACACGAAGACACAGGTTAACAAGTCTTTAATCGTTACTAAAATTAGTTACATGTTGAATGTGGCCTCCACAATTTACTGAAAGCAGGTTACACCTGTGTCAAAGAAGAAAGAAGAAATAGGAGAATTTTTGGAGGATTTTTGTGGATTCGGTCTCTTTAAAACAGCTGTTTAGCAAGATGTCCGGGAACACTTCTTATGAAAAGCCTGTCAAGAAGAGTGGAACAGAATCGACCCCGCTGTTCTCCGTAAAAGCCTCTTATAATGGAAACCAAGATGTCGAGCGATTGCTAGACGAAAGGGGAGAAATGGGTTCCAGTAGACCTATAGTAAGTGTATTCTTGTCACCATAAACATGGAACAACACTCCGTATTCTTACTTTATAATATTCCAGAATGGGACTATATCCAGTTTTTGATATTAGATGACCTAAATTCTTAGGCATACTTTAGTAAAAATACAGCATGATATCGAATTATCACTCGTCGTCTGGTGCAATATTCCTTTGAAAAAAAATCAGAAATAGCCGGTGATTTGGTCCTTGTCAGTAATACTATTGGACGTACAGTCGGCAACAAAAGTACTTAGCCACCTTCCATTAATTTTCCAAAATTAAACATTAATTTTCCCTTTAACAATTCCGGTAAAAAGTTTTTCTTGGTGTGTATTGATTGATACGGGTATGATCATTTTGGTGCACGTGAATTGTTACTTTTTACCGGAATTGTTAAAGGGAAAATTAATGTTTAATTTTGGAAAATTATTGGAGGTGGCTAAGTACTTTTGTTGCCGACTCTACATTACTAATTTTTGTTCGGTTAAAAGAGTACTAATTATGAAACCTCACGGTGTGATAATAAAATTCCGAACCAAAACTACTTTAGATACCATCTATATCCAATAAGATATCGATTATAAAAAATTATGTGCCAAAGTTCATATTCAAAAATTTTGTAGGCACATTAAATACCCATATTGAAGATGTAGAGGGCATTCCTAAACAGTCGAATAACTTTAGCGTGCTAGAATCATAAGAACGCTGTAAAGTTACGAAGAGTAACTTTTGAACCATGAAATATAGAGAAAAAGTTCCAGTTATGAAGTTGTAGATTCACCGATTAAATAACTATCCACTCTAAGCATAAAGAAAACAAAGCATAAAACTCGTAAAACGGAGAAGAGAGTCATTGTTGAAACCAATGACGTATATTAAAGATAGACTCCGAATCCTATTGTTGTAACTTGAAGCAAATTGGGAAGCTCCATGCCCATAACTGTCATGGCCGAAAGTGAGAGAAGATAATGCAAAGACATGGCTAAACAGAAGAGTAACTGATTAATAATTTTTTCACACGCCGATCACGGAGTGATAAGTTTATCTTTTCGTTTACTTTGTATTTGAAGTATTTTATTATATTTTATAAACAATTTTTCGATCATGGTTTCAATTTCAATTTCGTTTCGATTGTCTTTCAGTTATGTATTTTCATTTTAGTTACGTATTTTTGATTTATTTTTGTGGAAAATGAATTCCTGATTCTTTTTCTTGTTTGTTTGTACAGTTGTACGCAGTTTAACTTTGAGGAATGGTTTTGAATTAATTATTTCTCGGGCCCAAAATCTTCAAAAACAAAGCAGCCAGACAGCTAATTACTCCACGGCTCACTCCTGCCCAGAACTGTCATGGCTCAATTTGCTTCACTTTTTGCCGCTGTTAACAATAGGATTCGGAGTCTATCTTTAATATACGTCATTGGTTGAAACACCTTCGGGACACCATACGTTGGAATAATCACGTCTAGAACAACAAACGCACCAAGTCGCTCCTATTTAATATTTGCCACAATATAAGATTGAACAATATTAAACAAACAAACCATTAAAAGCCAATCCGACCATTCGCGCTCCAGCCCATACATCGATTTTTCTGGCAATTTCTGGTATAAAAGTTATTCTTTAAAACCTTTACAATAACGGTAAAAAGAGTAGAAATGGCCAGAACCTAAATTACGTTTTTAATAAGTCACACTATGCTTATTTAATAAATTTGCATTTGCCAAAAACGTCTTAAAACTCTATCAAAGCAAAATTGAAGAGCTCACACAAACGTCTGCTGTTCTTCGAGAGAGCCGCTTTTAAGCATGCATATTGAAAAACATGGTCTTGAATCTTGAAACCAATTGATCGTGTATAAGTGAATGGAACTTAAAAATTTATTCCTGTAATGTAATTCGACGTCAAGTTGCTCCATCAGCACATAATCCGAAGTAATTTTGTAAAAAAAAAATTCAAGGAAGGAATGAAAAAGTTCGAGTTTTCCAAGAGGAATTGTTTGAATTCAACTGAATTTTCATCTACATAACAGCAAGTATGGATTTAGCATCATTTTGGCTTGAATAAGAATTAAGAAGGAGGATTACCGGTATTTCATTTCTCATTTGGAAAATTATGCACTTGTGAACGGATTTTCGATAATTTTCTTGGTCATTTTCGCCCAGAGTTTTCAATTTGAAAATTTTCGCCCCACAAAACATTTTCTTGGAATTTTACATCCAATAATTAATCTTGCAGAACGACCATCATAGATCAAAGTCGAATCTCCATTAGCACTAAGGCTGGGTTCCCATGGTCGCGCATTGTCGAAAACAATCACCTTCTATGTACACATGATCGCGCGTCAACGCTCGTTTATTTGCGGCAGTCGCTGCTCTGTCGCCGGTATCTAAATTCTCGCGTAAGCTTGCGGCATCGTGAGTATTGAAATGCTAGCTTGCATTATTTAACCGTTCACATGATCCGCGCGGCTTGTCTGTTGAGTGACAGTGGAAATACGTAAGAATGGACGACGACGGCTTCAATATTGAGTTATTTATCGATGAAATAGAGAAAAGGCCGGCAATTTGGGATATGAATACAAAAGAATATTCAAATAAAATAATTAAAAAAGAGCATGGGAAGAATTGGTTTTAATTTTTTGCAATGAATCTTCAGAAGAAAAGAAAAAAAAATTATGTAAGAAACATTTTTTAAATAATTTTATTTATGCAAGTATTTTTATTTAACAATGTTTTAAATCATGTTATCCTGCTACTCTAATTTTCCGTATTTCATTTTTCGGATTAAAACCCACAAACAAATTGCCTCTTCCATTTCCATTCTCATTGACGAAACAAGACTGGCTCAATCATCGCCGCAGACATTTCAACAATGAATCGCCCAGGCATTTGAACAATGAAACACGCCTTGTCGCAATCATCTGAACGGTTACCAAAAAATGTGACGCGAGCTGTTGCGCGATAATGCGCGACCATGGGAACCCGGCCTTATGTAGCTACGCCTTGTGTTTAGCTACGCCTCATCGCGACTGCTGACCCAACACAACGCCACCTAAAAAACAAAGCCTGTTCACTGCGTCATCACACCTGGGCTGACAATTCAACTTTCATTGTTTACAACAAAAGAAAAATCACCCGATGTAACCAGAGTTTTTTCGTTTGTTGTAAACAATTAAAGTTGGATTGTCAGCCCTGGTTTGATGACGCAGTCCACAGGCAGTGAGAAGGCTTAGTTTTTTAGGTGGCGTTGCCCAACACCACTTAGACAGAAGGCCTGCGCACAGAAACGTCATACATTGTTACATCATCATCAAGCGGCTAAATTTAGGACTTATTATTGGTAGAAATACGATTAACCATAGCCGCTTTTGTGTGATGTAACAATGTATGACGCTTCTGTGCGCAGGCCTTCTATCTAGGTGGTGTTGGCTGACCCAACACCACCTTTACTCAAAGCCTGAGCGCGAAAATTTCATACATTTTTACATCATCATAAAAAGTCATCTTTAACAACGCCACCTAAAAAACAAAGCCTTCTCACTGCCTGTGGACTGCGTCATCAAACCAGGGCTGACAATCACACTTTCATTGTTTACAACAAACGAAAAAACGCTGATTACAACTGGTGCTGTTTCGTTTGTTGTAAACAAGGAAAGTTGAAATGTCAGCCCAGGTGTGATGACGCAGTGACCAGGCTTTGTTTTTTAGGTGGCGTTGTCTTTAATCGCATTTCTACCAATAATAAGCTCTAAATTATGACTTCGTATCATGATGTAACAATGTATGACGTTTCCGCGCTCAGGCTTTCTCTTTAGGTGGTGTTGGCTGACATGTTCTCACATATTTTCCCCACTTTGTTTTGGGCGTTCTGAATTGATAAAATTTAATGATTGTTTTGTTTAATTTTTATTCAATTTTCTATTGTAGCAAATATTAAATAGTTTGTTGTTCTAGACGTGATTATTTCGAAGTATGTGATGATAATTCTAGTAAATCAAAAATTATACTAAAAAGTATAACTCGGGCAATTGTCCGAGAATGTAAAACAAGGGCAAATGTCCACAATTGAAATCAAGAATAAAGAGGTATGTGGATAATCGTAATTAAGTATAAAGAAGGGCTCTTTTACCACAACAAAAAGAACCCTTCTTTATACTTAATTTCGAAGTATGGTGTCCAGAAGGTGTTCAATACATATACTACACCCCCCCCCCCCCCCGTTTTACGAGTTTTATGGTTTTCTTTTCTTTATGAAAAAAGTGGATTTCCATTCATTCGATGATGCCTCTACAATTTGTAATTGGAACTTTTTCTTTGTCTATCATGGTTCAAAACTGGGGTGCTGGAAACAGTTTTATTCAATTGGGCACGACCACTTTCCTATATAAGGAACTAACTTTTAATGTCTCTAGCACCTTTTGTTCTAAAGTTATTTGTGTTCCGGGGATTTCTCTACAACTTCTATGTGGATATTTTTTGTGCCTATAAAATCTTGGAATATGAACCTTGGCACGTAATTTTTATTATCGATATGTTATTTATATTAGTTTCGGTTCGGAATTTTATTATCACTCCGTGAGGTTCCCTAGTTGATTAAAAAGAAGATGAGAAATTTGAAATAAAATTTTGCGAAAGCCTTGAGGAGAAAAGGTTGTTTTTAAAATTATCTTTACACATGCAGCGTCTGAATCACCCGTTCTGAAGAAACACCAGCTCTATTATATGAGATACTCTCTTTGCCCTTCTCAATTGCTGTAATTTTAACTTCATCTCGGGTATATCAGATGAAAATGGTGTCATTTGCTTCTGTCATTCTGTATTTATCCAGATCTGTTCAGCACTCATTGGTTGTCATTTGATTAATTAATGAGCGACTAGCAGAATCATTCCTTGATTGGGAGGCGAGCTGAAAATTATTAAAAATAACTGATACCGATGTTAAATATCTTAACAGTACGAGCGTATTTGAAAAGATTGAGTAGAGAGATGATTTGCAGATAACTCCTGTTTATTTTTAATTTCTTTAAATCTTTTTTTGCATTCTTTTTTGTTTAAGTTCATGTTTTTCCATTAAAAAAGTTCTTGCACCCTGGTATTTGACAATGAATATGACACTTATTCCTTTGAGAACAGCCATAAATTAATTTTTTTTGTAGGTAAATGAGAGTCTACAATGGTGGCTACTGAAGTTAAAATTCGAATAGCATGGCTCAAGATGGGTCAAAATAGTTCACAGTGCAACTAAGGCATCATGCCGAAATATTTGGCAATTGTTTGGAGAGGATGCCTTGTCAACAAATAAATCTCAGTTTTGGTTTTCCAAATACTGGGATGGAGATGAATCTCTCGAAGATACCGCCTTTGCTGATGAAGATGCACTGAAGCGATTCATTGAAGCTACTCTACGCCAAACTTGCCATGAAATACTCAGACACCTTTATGTGAATGGATAAACGCGTTCCCCATTCTCTGCCAGCAGCGAATAAAGTGCAACGCCTGACCACTTGCTATTCCTTACTCCAACGTTATCATAGAGAGCCGATACTGGACCGACTCATTACGTACAATGAAAAATGAGTTCTCTACAAAAATATTAATCGCTAATGGTTATCACAAGGGGACCTCTTAGAACGATCCTAAAGCAGGATCTAAATATTTGGGATCTGTATAGAAAGTGTTGCTGATATTTGTGGACGGCAGTTGGAGTAGTGAACAAGGTTAAAACATCACAGCGCAGATCTTAATGCGATATTCTCCGCGGTTCACCAAGCAACTCCAACAGTAAACTGCATTCCTCCGTACTTAACTGATATCTCCCCCAGAGATTATCACCACAGATTAGATAACTGGATAATCATATGCACACATGACAATTTAGAAATCGCCATTATCTGGAAATAGTGTTGCACGACCTTTTCAGCTAAAAAACTAAAAATTTCTTGAATTGTGGGATTTACTCGTTACCCAGCCGTTGAAGACATGTTATGGATTGTGAGGGGTATTATTTTGATGAATAAATCGAATGCCTTTATAAGTTATGTGAGTGCAAATGTATACGGAAAATAAGCAAAAGCTTTTTAAACGACCTGATTGAAGAGGATCAATTTAGTGCACATCATGCCATTGGCATTAAATCCTGTAGCTATGGCTTTAATATCTGTTTAAAGCGTTCCAATAACTTTGGAATAATTTTTCAGTACTTCAGAGCTCCATTTTTCCACAGTAGTTATTTTTAGCGTAAGTGATGTTCGCATTCCTAATGAGGATGTACGTACACATTCCTAAGAGATTTTGTTAGTTATATCTTTAACTAAGAGTTTGAGAAATTCCGCATTGAAATCAATGAACTCTAAATATTATTACTAGAACTCTCACACCCATTTTCAGAAAATTAAACTTTCGAATAAAATTAAAGCAGGTGGTCATTGATTCCAAACATTTTAAATTCTCTGATCGCTTCATTAAAAAATTATTCTCCATGAATTTAAAATAAAACCCCTAATTGGCTGATCCTTGCTTGAAAATCTAAATTGCAATAAGATGACTTTGAAAGTATTTACAACTGCAATTCATTCGACACTTGAATGTCCCTCGTTCTCCGTATGAAGATCTTCAGAAGTCCTTTAGTCGTCCACTGAAAATTGGAGTAGAATTCTCGCTTTTATAGGTGGCATTATAATTGCTCATCGAATCGGACGTAGGGGTATCTCACTATCAAAGGAGTTCATCATCCAATTCACATTCTGAATTTTTAAAAAGAAGTGGTCTTAACATTCAATAAAACTTCGGAGTTCTGTTCGTCTTTTGTTGAAGAACATTTGTAAAATGGTTGCCTAATGCCAACATGAATAATAATGAAGGATGCTTAAAATCGATTTAGAAATTTATAGGTTTATCCTGGAGTTCCTTTGCCTATTTATAGTTCGGGACGAGTTAACCTTGCAATAAAGGAACAAGTAAAGCCAGCGAGAAGGGCATCTGCATTCGCGCCTGAAATATAGTTCCTAACATTTTTTTAATATAATTATATAGTAAATATACACGATTACAATTGTTTAATCTTCATATTTTACCATTTAATATGCAAATTCCTTTACGTTGGGGAGAATTATCAGAATAATATTAATGTTTCTCCAACAATCAAATTTATTATAAAATTTGGAAAAAAAAACCCAACATTTAATTAGAAAACATAAAAAAAATAAAATGATTTAAAAAATCCAACCCCTTCCCTGTCGACAATGCAACTAACCCATCTCAAAAATTAGTATTTGGAGATGAGTTAGTTGCATTGTCAACAGGGAAGGGGATGGATTTTTTAAATCACTTTAACTTTTTTTTTTGATTTCTTAATAAATGTTAGGGTTTTTTCCAAATTTTATAATAAATTTGATTTTGGAGAAACATTAATATTAATATATCATTTCCCAGACCTTTTTATACTTTTATTTAATAAACCATGCATGCTATATCTTATCATGGCTACCATGTCGGTTTCCACGCCGTCGCTATTCAAGTCACACACCTTCAAGAAGTCAAACTAAGCATTTGTCCTGTCTTTAGAGTAAGATATTCTTATTACCTACCTCCTCTTCCTTAATGATCCCGTGCATTGATTGCGCTTCTTCGACTGTTTACTTACTGTATGGGATAAAAAATCAAGCAGTATCCATATTATAAGATATTTACAACATAAAGTATCATGGAGAAAAATATTAGTTTTATAAATATACTAGCTGTTTACCCGGCGTTGCTCGGGCTGTTTTTTATGAAATGTTGCAATTTCTGTGTGTGCATATTCAGAAAAAGAACACATGTAAAAAGCTCAGAATTTATACAGAAAAAATACATGTTTTAGGATCTACTAAAGGGCCGTATTTGGAGATGCTATGCATTGGAATCTTTTTAAAAGAAATATTTTTGAATTTTCAACATGATATTTTTCTATTTTAAATTGAAAGCTTTTTTCGTTGCTCGAGCTCAAATTCGAAGAAATTTTGATTAATCTGAAAGTTAATACACAGCCAACATGAGTACATGAAAAACGTTTAGAATTAATAAACCATTAAGAAATGACGTAATCAAGTACCGAAAGGCTAAACTAAACCATTCGCGAAACCATACTTTTCAACTGCCCTATGGTAACATTGAAAGTTTCTAATGGACCGTAATGATACCATTAAACCACGTAGCTTTGAACAAATTTGAACTATCATTAATTTTATGTTGTATTCATTGTTACACATCATTCCAATTGTTTGATATATTGCATGTCATATCTTAGCATTGAAAGTACCAATGAACCATAATGGTTCTACTAAACCAGGTGCCTTCGAACCAAATTCGACTATCTTTAGTTTTACGTTATATTCATCATTACACATCAATCCAAGATTTTTGATACATTACATGCCATATCTTAGAATTGAGAGTTCCATTAAACCATAATGTTTCCCTAAACCAGGCACCTTTGATCCTATGTCGACTATCAATAATCTGAGTTTATATTCATTCATGACAGATTATTCTAAGTTGTTTCATATATAACTTGCCATATCTCAGCATTGAATATCCCAATGAACCATAATGGTTCCACTGAACCAGGTGCCTTTAAAACAATTTCAACTATCATAAATTTTACGTTGTATTCATTTATGACACGTCATTCCAAGTTGTTTGATATATAATATGTCATATCTTAGCATATTGAAACTTCCAAGGAACCATAATGATACCATTAAACGACATAGCATTGAACCAATTTGGATTATCATTACGTTATATAAATTCATGACACGTCATTCCAAGTTGTTTGATATACAGGGTGTCAAAAAAGTCTGGTAACATGGCAGGTATCTCGGAAATTAAGCATTGTACGAAAAAATGTCCATAATCATTAGTGAGTTATTTCATGGGGGAAATTCATTAGTTGGGGGAGGTACTTTGAAATCTTAAATAGTTACCCCTATTTTTAATCTTATAATCAGATTATACACAGTTTTCAAGAAATGTTTTATTCTTGGTGTTTTTTCAATTGATCCAACCGTTGGACAGAGAGTAATGCCCATGCAAATGGCCAGAGAGCGCCAGTGAAAAAAAATCACGCTTTAAACAATGGAGTTTCCCATCCTGTATTTCTTCATCCATGACCATAGCCAAAGTAATTTTTTATGGCCTATTGTTGCAGAAACTTTACTCTGCATTGTAGGACATAACATACATTGGGCGAGGTCAAAAATGCAAATACCGAGTTGGGTTGGTGAAGCATTGATTATTGCTCGATTGTTAACGTATTGTTGACTATCATAGCAACAATGGCTTTCTTCACTAACTCAACTCGGTGTTAGCAGTTTTGACCTCAATCATTGTTAGTCCGCGCATATAGTAGGCTCATGTCAGACAGACAGATCAAGCAAAATATTATTTTTACCCTTTCCCGTTTGGGCCAACCTAACACTCGGCACATGTAAACCTTACCCTGAACCTAACGAACATCTGGTGCAAGTATGAGCTCAAAAGGATAAGTGGTTCAAAAGTTCTGAGAACATTTACAGACGCACCCTAAATTTTTATATAGAGCTTTCCATTGAAACCGAAACTGGAGTAACTGCGCAGAAGCAGGACAGCAAAAAAACTTTCGTTTCTTACCTTGAAATGTACAAACAATGGCTAAGGTCAAAAACCCTCATCGGTGAGAGAATGATGACGTAATTTCTCACTGGGCTAACCGTCTTTTTCTCGGTGAGGACGGTGAGACTAACCGGTTAGGCATAGCAGCACTAACTGGCGTTTCTGACCGCGTTAAAATGACGTCACAGTTTTCTCACCAGATTTCTGACCGACATAGTGCTAACTCTTCTCACCGGTGAGAGTTTTTGACCTTAGCCGTTAGTACACATCCGAAGGAAAAACACGGAAGTTTTTTTGCTGTCCTGCTTCTGCGCAGTTAGTCTAGTTTCGGTTTCAAGGAAAAGATAAACTTTGGCGCCATCTCTTGAATAAACAAACAAACATAAACCAAGATATATGATTTTTACCCCTTCTCCCCCTACTTTAGGGACATGTAAACCTTACTCTGGACCTAAGGAATATATGTTGCAAATATTAGCTCAATCCGATAAGTGGTTCAAAAGTTTTTAGAACATTTACAGACGCACTCTGAGCCTGAATTTTTATATATAAAGAAAGATATTTCAATCTCTTGACGTCACAAAATTCTGTGACAGGGAAGTTTTCGAATGTTTTAGCAATTTTGTATCTCAAAATTATAAATTATACTATATTCATTACAGGAAAAATTTTTAAATTTCTTGAAGATTATTTTCTGCTAACTATTTGTTCCTCCGAGGCATGCTTTTCTTGAATAATTGTTCTCTTTATTAGGAGCTTTACATAAAAGGTACTTATAAGAATGCGCCCTTGGACTGTACGTTTATCCGGCCGTCCGCCGTTTGCACGATAACTTGAAAACGGATTAACTTTTTCAAATTTTGTTTTCAGAATTATAACTATCAAAGTCTTAGCTCGGCCGTATAAACTTTCTAAATTTTTCGTGGACCCCTTCAAGTCGAATTCACGTGCTAAAACAGTGAGTGTAAAGAACACCAAGCGAATGGCATGTCATATAACAATCGATTATCAAGAAGGAATACATTGTTACTTTCTGTTCATGTTTTAAGCATTACTGACATCGGCGCGCGCACGTGAAATCGCTTTCTTGACGCACGATCGCTCAAGTGCTCAAATCTATATTCAGTAGCGAAAGAATGAAGCTACTTATTGGCTTTATAATGGCTTAACTGTGCACCCCTGCATAATTTCTAAATTTTTTGAGGTAGAAGGTTGAAATTCGAAATGTAGCTTCCTATGGGCATGTCCATCTGCACTATTTAGTTTGGTTTTGATTCGTACACTGGGGTCTGAATTACTGGGGTGGGATTCAGATAGGACAACATATCTATGTGCTATTTACGTACGTAAAGGCGTGAAATTCGGTATCCAGATTCCTCTAGGCAACATCTACAATACTATGAAGTTTAGGCCCAGGTGTTCCATTAAGGTCGGATTTGCGGGGGTGGTAGTCATGTGGTCTTTAGAACTATGCCAACATATGGCTTGTGAGATATCATACGTTCGGAAATGATGAGAAAAGAAAGAAAATACGAGCTTGTCTCCCTTTTCTACATATTACGTTTGAGAAAATTAATTTTTGATTAAAAAACTTGGGAGAGGTAAAAAGTGCAGATAAAGGGGTAAAAATAGATGATTTCAGGATCTGTTACTTGCCTTACCCTACTCGGGGGGAGGGGGGAGTGGGATTAATTTTTTAAATAAATGTATAAATGTATTTCTCCTTCACTGCTAATGCTCCTCCTTGGAATGTTTTCAAGATTTTATTTTGCCTTATTATTGTGATTTCAGAAATTATTATCAAATGAAGGGTTTGGGGCAATAAGGACATAACCCACAGGAAGAATTTTGATAAATGTAATGTTAAATCTGTATGGTTGATGTTTTACTTGACTGTGGTAACAGTTTACTTGTGCAATTGTTACTGAAACATACTGTAAATGGATTTCACAAGCAGTAAATGAACTTCACATTTAGTAAGAACTTCTTCCTGTGGGTTATGTCCTTACTGCCCCGAGCCCTTCAAATGATAAACCTCCAACGTATTCTCTTTACTTCTTGACCTCCAACATATTCAATTTTCTTTTATATTATTTAAGAATTCTATTAAAATTATGACCGTAATATTACTCCTCTTATTAATATTTACGTTATTCCGTGTAAAATTAAAAATACTAGTTGTAAAGAGGATAATCAATATTAGATTAAATACAGATTGGATTTTTAAACTTATACTGTATGTAATTTCTGCGAATTTTTTGAAGTTTAAGAACATATCAATGAGGGATGTCGCATCATAAAACTATACAGGGTGTCTCAGAATTCATTGTAGAAACTTCTAGGGGAGTTAGTATGGGTGATTCTAAGCAAAAAAGTTCATATGAAGATAGGTCCGAATTTGAACGATAACTGAGATATGAACAGAAATAAAAAATACCGCCACCAAGATCAACAAGGTAATAACTCAGGTTCTGTAAAGCCTAGATTAATGAAATTTGGGGGAATAACAGGGTACACAAGACTGTGTATACCGTTAAAATTTGATTGAATTGAAGTGACTATAAGATGTTCTTCTTTCATATAGACAAAGGTAAATATTATTACTTCCATTTAATCCGTTTGATTGCCCTTTGAATCACTTTCATTTGAACATGCCATATATAATTAGTGGATTTTTAGTTCAAAACGCGAAGTTTTAATATTTCCTTATTTAACTTTAATGACGATAAAAAATTGAACCTTTTTATAAAAATATTAAAATACGTATAAAATATCTCTAAAATTTGGATTCGTTCAGTAAACAATACAAATATTTTCAACATGTCTTTATTAAAAATAAATTGATTCATAATAAAAAAATAAATGATACAAAACTTTACCAGTAAATGGATTATAATTTCAAATATAGTAATTTAAAAAATAGAGGAATGCCCAAGCGCTTAAAAATTTTAAATTCCACGATTTTCAATTCATTCTTGAAAAACTTTTTAAAAGTAAATGGGTTAAAGTTGTGATTAATTATAATTTATGGACATTTTGAATTTTTTTTTATTTTTTTAAACCCTTTTGTCGATTCTAAATATACATAGTTTAAAAGGAATCTATGAAAAATTTTGTCTAATTTGCCTAAATGGTATATTTCTTTGCAGTTATGAATTTTTTTATTTTCAATTATAAAAAGTATTTACAATTAAACATGTAAATATGAAACATATGTGATTGTTTAATTTTTTTCTTTTTTGCAACAATTAAACATATAATAATTTGAATAGGGAGAAATATCAAACCATAAACATTGAATATCCGCCAACTTTTGAGGGCATCGAGATCCATGGCTGCCATGGCTCTGAACTCATCCCATTGTTATACAATACATCCAAACCAGCAACAATTCGTTACCATCGTTATACAATAACAAGTCGGGCAAAAACGGCGCACTTCGATGAGTAGCAGTATAGGATTGTCTTCCTCTTGCCCTCAAAAAATGGCAGCTGTACCCATCATTCAATGCGAAGATATTTTCCCCTATAAATAGAGAAAAAATATTTATCTCTATTTATTCATCAATATCGGAGGTAATGGCGTGAAAAAATCCCCCAAAGACCATTTTCCAATTATTATACATATAATTTTATTAACTATTTTATCTATCGATGATAAAAGGCTACAACCCAATCACATTGCTAAAGCAAAGCCCCTAATCCACATATCTTGTGCTTTAAGCCTGGCTATGCGCCAAGTCTTCCTGACACGCGTATGCGCAATAACGACCTTGTGCCGAGACACTCTCGCTAGACACTCTACCTACTACCTTTTGAACGCGATAAAGTGAACTCTTCCATTTGAACTTACAGTGAGAGAACTCTAATGAGTTTGCAATGATGATGATGATGTTTTATTTACTTCTATACTCTGTCCAAAGAAAGAAAGCGTGTCCAGTTAAATTCCCAATTTCAATTGTTAATCATTGTTAATTTTAATTAGCAACAATGTCTAACAATTGAAGTTAGGAATTTAGTCAGACAAGCCCAGTTTTTCTTTCGTTGGACAGCGTAGAGTTCTCACACTGTAAGGTGAAATGAAAGTGTTCACTTTATCGTTCTCAATAGGTAGGAATCAGTAGGTAAATTTTTTTTAAAATGCTCCAGTTTTCTTAAATCCTGAGGCACTTCAACAATAGGCAGCAACGAACAGTTACGAGCAGGCTTGAGTGAAAAACGCAGCTCATAGATCGCGCATGAGGATATAAAGTATACTATGTCTATGACGTCCCTAGCTATTGCGCGCGATAAAATGAACTCTTCCGTTTCACCTTACAGTGTGAGAACTCTACAAGACAGGATTTCTAAGACTTGAAAGGATGATAATGAAAATGGAAAAATACAAACATCCATGCGCTTGGTAGGATTCGAACCCACAACTCACTGATTTCGAGAGCGGAGAGACCTGCGCATTAACCCTCTCGGCCACTGAGACGGCTAAAGCTTGTAATAAATAATAATAATAATAATCCTATATATTTACACGCAAAGTAGGCTATTTTTTGTAAGTACAAAATTGGCACTTCTGCGCATGCGCATCAGAAGACAACAAAGAATTTTGTGATAAGATAATATTCAGTCATTGTTGTGAGTTAAATAAACTGAAGATTTGCAGAAAAAGAATCCTATCCTATACTGTATATGAAAACGCAAAGCACTTTTTGTAAGAACAAAATTGGCACTTCTGCGCATGTACCTTGATCATTTTATAACGTTGACTACTGAAAAACTCTGAAAATGTTATGTTAAATGTTATGTCGTTAGAAAGAGATTTAAAAACTGAACATTTTATCCGCTGACACTTTGTCTCAGTTTAATACTTTCAGAGATATTTGTGTTTCGTAAGAATTAAGATAGAAAGCTATTTTGATTTTATTTAGTTAGTTAACTCATTTCTTTTTCTTTATCTAATATATTTGTGCACAATGTGATCTTTAAGCTCTAATTATTCTATTTGTTTTTGCGTAATGATTTTTCTATTTGTTGCTCTGACAATTTTTTATTTATTTATTTTTTAATTAAAGAGATGGAGATTAATAATAAGATGGGTTGTTTTCCGTAAAATTTTGACGGGATCCATCTAGTAATAAATGAAACAATAAGCTCTGATGCCATATCCGTCTTTTATCAAAACCTTCATGGTTCCAAATCTAAACTTGATAACTTGCATGATTATGTAACCTCTAATGAATTTCGTATTTTCATTGTGTATATGCTGAACGGTGGTTGAACGATACTAAAGCTGTTAAATTATTATTATATTTACGGTTGGTAAATCCACTTGATGAAAAGAATAACATTTCTTATCTACAAGAACCTGAATATGGTAAAAATCCATTCATCGTTTAACAATGAATTTTAAATTTACCAAAGTTTCATAAGACATGAAAGAAAGAGTTTCAATAACCATGTATAAGAATATAACAATTTTGTGAAATTGTTTTCAGGCTCATATTTTAATAGTTCAGTTTTATAATTTGCGTCGCCGACGAGAAAGAGAGGCCTGGGCACTCAAAAATCACCGAACCCTAGTAGTCTGAGCAACAATGACGGTCTATAGATATAAATGGTCATCAAGCTTACGCAATTTTCCATGGAAGCTAAGAAAAATAGATCGCGCAAGGTGTCGCATAAGGGCAGATTGTGTCCTGGGATAGAGGTTTTTCATTGAAACTGAAAATGAAAGAATTGCATTCTGATCTATATTGCTAGTGATAATAACGAAAAAATGGATCTGGAAATAGCAGTAGGTAGCGTCTTTAATGTGCGTTCGACGACGTTTCGAGAATCATCCCATCTCGTAGCCGGTCAAAGTTCCTAAAGATGAGATGATTCTCGAAACGTTCTCGAACGCACATTAAAGATGCTACCTATTGCTATTTCCAGACCCATTTTTTTCGTTATGAAAATGAAAGTAAAGTTTCTATCTGCCGATAGGGCGGTGCTGCAGGCGCTATAGAGTTCCCGCCCTATCGGGAGCTAGAAAATGTAGCTTCATTTTAACAATGGAGCTCGATGTCCATTTAATTATATCTATATGTCGCAGACACATAGCGTAATTGGACACTTCGTGAAGTGTCCAGTTGCATTGGACTCATACTGTAATTAGGTTGAATTATAGTATCTGTCTGGACACTTCATGAAGTGTTTACAGCAGGTCAGACCGATACAGTAACGATGTCAAATCCCGTGCAGGAAAATTTTAACTATCGCAATGACAAAAAACTATTTTAATATTTGCCATATTATAATTAACTGAAATTTAAAATTTTTTATACGAATTTATTTTATATATTATTTTCAAA
>JAHWFO010025632.1:317933-340908 GCA_023313115.1 Rhysida immarginata
TTTTTGAATGGTTATCGTATAAATTTCTTGTAATATATTCGGTTTTACCTTGTGAAATAGATGACAATCTCAAAAACAAAATTCTATATGAAAAATTTAATAAACGGCAACTGAAATGATTATTCAAAGAAATTGAAGCAAGAAGAAGGAAGCATAAACAATTTATGGTGAATATTATAAGATAATATTGAATATTAATTCTAAAAAAGTAATAAAATGATTAAAATGAAACACAAATTTCAATTTTCGTTATTTAATATTTATTTTCATTCTAAACAAAATGAATTTGGGCTGATTTACAAAACAGTATTTGTGGATGAAACATATGATATCAAAATTAATTAAAAGTCTTTCAGTATTAAACGCACGGCATACTACCTTGGCATCTACGGAATCGAGAATATCAAGAAGGTTAGTTGAACTTTTTAAACGAAAAGGAAATTGACTTTACGAAGGAATTGACATTGCGAGAAGCTGTTCAACAAAGTTGCGGAGGGCAAGGATACTTTAAGTGTTCTTGCAAATCGTCTAAAAAATATTGCTCAATAAAAAGATGTATATGTAAAACGAACGGTAGGCAATGCAATAGTAGATGTTTTCGTACCCGTCGCTCCAGTTCGTCCCACAGTGCACGATCGAATTGAAATCGGGACTCTGAGCAGAATACTCAAGCAAATTCACCTCATTTTCAGGAAACCACTCCTGCACACGCTTTGCACTGTGACATGGACCTCGATCCTGTTGAAACAAACAACCGTCAGCTCCGTAGTATTGCCAAGTGTAAGCAGGGCCGAATTATCCAGAACGTCCAGGTATATGTCAGCGTTCATGGCACAAGGTATAACAACCAATGCGAAAAGCCCTAACCAGGAAAAACCACTTCTGTATAATGATGGACTATCCACCGAACTTCACCGTTGGAACAATACAGTGTGGAAGACATTCTCTGGGTTGTTGCCAAACTCAAACACATCAGTCAGACTGGAAGAGTGATTACTGTTACTCATCACTCCAAAGAGGAGTTTTCCGTTCTTCAATAATGGAGCATCAAAACAGGTGACAAAACATAGATCTATTATTACGGCCCTAAAACTAGGGAACAGTCCAAACAGTATCTCTCCAAAGAGCAAGGACAACAACAGAAATGTAAACATTTTCGGAGTGCTGGAAAGTTGATGGTGGCAACTTTCTTCTGTTCCAATGTCCATTTGCGCACTGTTGCGTTTGAAAACAAAAAGAATGTATAAAAATCCTGCGTGCCAAAAATCCTTAACAAATACGAGGAGGAACATTCGAAAACCGGAACAAGAGGTTTGTTGAGGCATCGTGACAACGTTCCACCACATTCAGCGTACGACAACCGAGTTTTTCTGTGAAAATCGGGTCAATTTATTGACGCATCCCCCTATTCTGCAGAGTTGGCAATTTCTTTTTTATCCCCACAATCAAGAGGAAGCTCAGTGGGTTCCATTTCGAGAGTGACAATAACGTTCTAGCAGCGCATAAATTTCATTTAACAGGACAACTCACTTAACAGGACAGTTAGGCTCAGGCCGCAGAGGTTCCACTGTAGTGAAAGAATTATCAGGAAATATGTGAACTGGCGAAGATCTTCATTAAAATAAAGCTTAATTCTTGGCGGCCAATGGACTACTTTGACGTCGAAGCCATCTAGTTAGAGCAGTTTTCCCAGATATACGTTTTTATCAATGGACAACGATAGAATATCCCAACCTCTAATTTCTAATAACCATGCTACTTCGATTAGGTGACTTTTCAGTGCCGCGGCCTGTCTTTCTCTACGGCTGCAGAAAAATTAGGAATGACGTAAAAAATTCCATAGCAAAATAAGTTTGCATAAGCGAATAGAAAAACACTGGTCGTTCTTGCAAAGATTTTCTTTTAGAGCTTGTTGTAATATATATTTCAAATCTGCTCCTTCGTTTTGAATAACCCTTATAGATCCTAACAATATTTGCTGACAATTTTCCGATTGTTTAAACTTTTAATAAGAGTCTTTATCCTGGAGTGCTAGTCAAATGTTGCATTTTGACATTTTACAGTGTCCATTTCATTAAATGATTTCTATACGTCTGTATGCTGAATATTTATTAGGAGCTTTAGCAGAAAAGCTACTTATAAGAATGCGCCCTTGGTCTGTACGTTTATCCGGCCGTCCGGCAGCCGTTTGCACGATAACTTGAAAACGGATTAACTTTTTCAAATTCTGTTTTCAGAAATATGACCATCAAAGTCTTAGCCTGGCCGTATCAACTTTGCAGAATTTTTCGTGGATCCCTTTAAGTCGAATTCACGCGCTAAAACAGTGAGCGTAAAGAATTCAAAGATACTGGCGTGTCATATAGCAATCGATTTGCCAAGAAGGAATACATTTTTACTTACTGTTCATCTTTTAAGCATTATTAACATCGGCGCGCGCACGTGAAATCGCTTTGTCGACGCACGTTTGCTCAAGTGCTCATAATCTATAAGCTTATTATTAAGTAGCGGAAAAACGGAGCTACTTATTGGTTATATTTTATACACGATTTGAATCACCCTTCATCATTTCTACATTTTTTGAGGTAGAAGTTTGAAATTCGGAATGTAGCTTACTATAGGCATGTGCACCTTAGTTTGGTTTTGATTAGCCCACCAAGGTCGGAGTTTTGGGGGTGAAAATTAGAGGGGACCAAAAGGTTTAGGAGTATTTATGCATATAAAGGAGTGAAATTCGGTATGCAGATTCCTATAATCAAGATCTCCATTATATGATGATTATTTTTTCCCGAGGTATCCATGTCTATCCGACTCTGTGGCGGAAATGCATCGAAAAGATGGGGACTACATTGAAAAATAGTGTACTAATTCTGTCTGTAATAAAGGAGCTGTAAAAAAATATTTCCGATTTTCATTTGACTGACCCTCGTAAGTAAATAAGAATGCAGCTACTTATTGTTTTATAATGTCAATCCGTCCCCTTCATAATTTCTAGATATTTTTGAGGTAGAAGGTTAAAATTCGGAATGTACCTTACTATGGGCACGTCCATCTACACTATTTAGTTTGGTATTGATTGGTACACTAGGATCGGTATTACGGTGGTGGGATTCAGAGAGGGCAACATAATCTATGTACTATTTAGGTACGTAAAGGTGTAAAATCCAATATCCAGATTCCTCTAGGCAATATCTACATTACTATCAAGTTTAGGCCTAATTGTTCCAGTGGGATCGGATTTGCGCGGGTGGCAGTCACTTGGTCCTTAGAACTATGGCAACATATCCCATGTGATATATCATACGTTCGGAAATGATGAGAAAGGAAAGAAGATACGAGTTTTTTTGCATTTTTTACATATTACGATCGATAAAATCAATTTATTGATTAAAAATAATTTGGGGAGAGGTTAAAGTGCAGATGAAGGGGTAAAAATAGATTATCCTACTCGGTAGGCGGGGGGAGGGGATTAATTTTTTTTTAATAAACGTATAAATGTATTTCTGCTTCACTGCTAAAGCTTCTCCTTGGAATGTTTACAAGATTTTATTTTACACACGATTTGAATCACCCTTCATTATTTCTACATTTTTTGAGGTAGAAGGTTGAAATTCGGAATGTAGCTTACTATGGGCATGTGCACCTTCACTATTTAGTTTGTTTTTATTAGCCCACTAAGGTCGGAGTTTTGGAGGTGAAAATTAAAGGCGACCAAAAGGTCTAGGTGTATTTATGCATATAAAGGGGTGAAATTCGGTATGCAGTTTCCTATAAGCAAGATCTCCATTATTTGAAGATTTTTTTTTCCCGAGGTATCCATGCCTTACCGACTCGGTGGCGGAAATGCATCGAAAAGATGGGGACTACATTGAAAAATAGTGTACCAACTCTGTCTGTAATAAAAGAGCTGTAAAAAAATATTTCCGGTTTTCATTTGACTGACTGTCACGGAATTCAGACGCCACCTTGAATTCCGAGGACACAAAGATCCGTCTCCATACTCGCTACTTCTATGGTGCGAAGTGGAGGAGGAAACGTCAGGAGGTCCATCAGCAGCGTGTCAATACGCAGGAAGCCAATCAAGATCAAAGGCGAGTGTCACGTAATCGAAAGAGAAAGACACGAGACCGAGGTCTTTGCTATGGAGAGGTTGAAGCGGAAAGACGGGAGAAAAAGGTCTCACCGCAGGAATCCAGAAGACGAGCGACAGCGACCGCCCGAGAGCTGTCGACTATAAGTCGGGAAGTGGATTCACAAACGGCGAGGATTGGAATCCCTCCGGAGTCCGTGGAAAATAACGGAGCGGGAGGAGAAGAGAGTGCCGTCAATGAAGCCGACCTCGTTATAACACACGGAGAGAGCGGTCGACGTGGCGAGGTAAGCCGAGTAAAATTACTTTACGCGGAGCACGAGTTCTCAAGTTCTCCAGTTCTGTACCGTTGGGGTTGCAGTGCAAATGTTAACTTTATTACTCAAGCCCGGATACAGGCTTTTTCAAACGGAAAAGCGGCATTACAGGCTTTTCTTGAACTCCGTGGCTATCGAATACGTTATTGCTCAGTAAAAAGGGACTGTGGCCGTACGAACTGGAATCCTATCTTGACTATGGACTGGGGTTTGTGCTGCTTGGTATTTGACCTAACGCTAAAATTCGTCGAATCTTGTACATTCTAATGTTTCTTGCTACGTCTGGAGTAGGTTAAGTGCAAAGCATATTTCCTGAATGGTGGTTTCACTTTGATTAATTGCTTTTATTCCGCAGCGTTTCCGAAATTAATTACAAATCAAGATTGCTCCCCGAGTTACACTACCAACGTTGCCTAATTATTTTGCCTATCTATGTGTTAAAGTGCTTCGTGTCATCGTTGCGTCTAACTAAACAGTTTTATACCGGTATACCAGTGCTGCATTTTTAGCTGTGTGAGTTGAGAAATAAAGTGGCTTCAATTGTAGCTAATGTCTTGTATAGTGTACGAAAAGAAATCGTCGAGAATTATTCAATGCTGGTGTTAGATAGAAGCATTATATGATCGTTCTAATGTTTGCTGATATAAGGTTATCAGTCTGCAGCCAGTTTAATATATGTGCTACAGTGCTTGTGTAGAAGAAATATTTTGTGCTACCGATAGTATCCAAGATTCTTAATGATTTTTCAATTGAAAAATGGAAGGAAAAATTCTGCGACCCGGATTCGATAGCCCAATTGGTAGAGGCATCGGCCATGATAGTCGAGGTTCCTGTTCGAATCCGGGTCGCAGAATTTTTCCTTTCATTTTTCAATTGAAAAATCATTACCTATGCTTGGAGACGCATCTCCAGTTAATAATTACTATTATTTCCAAGTTTCTTATTTTATTTGTAGGCTTTAGCTTTTAATGTTTAAGTAAGCTAGCTTAAGCTTTAGTTTGAAATCATTTTCCAATTGCTTAATTTATTTATAGTGTTATTTGATAAAAAGTGTTTCTTTATTAAACTTTGGCCGACCTCTGTCATATTTTTAACTTCCACTGCCACTCATTATCATTTATCAAATTTACATATGACACTGACCCTCGTATGTAGAATAAGAATGGAGCTACTTATTGGTTTTATAATGTCAGCCCGTCCCCTTCATTATTTCTACATTTTTTTTGAGGTAGAAGGTTGAAATTCGGACTGTAGCTTACTATGGGCATGTCCATCTGCACTATTTATTTTGGTTTTGATTGGTATACGGGGGTCGGAATTACGAGGGTGATTCACTGAGGGCAACGTATCTCTGTGCTATTTAGGTAGGTAAAGGCGTGAAATTCGGTATCCATATTCCTCTAGGCAAAGTCTACAGTACTATGAAGTTAAGGCCCAATTGTTCCAGGGGGGTCGGATTTGCGGGAGTGGCAGTCACTTGGTTCTTAGAACTATGGCAATATACGGCATGTGATAAATCAAACCTTCGGAAATGATGAGAAAGGAAAAAATACGAGGTTTTTTACATTTTTTCCACATTACGTTCGAGAAAATCAGTTTATTGACAAAAATATCTTGGGGAGAGGTAAAAAATGCAGACAAAGGGATAAAAATAGAATACTTGCCTTATCTTACTCGGGAGGCGGGGGGGGGGAATTAATTTATTTTTGATAAATGTATAAATGTATTTCTGCTTCACTGCTAAAGCTCCTGCTTGGAATGTTTACAAGATTTTATTAATTTTTAACAATAACATAGTTGTTTAAACGAAGATGTTTGTTGATTTCGTCAATCAGTATATTTGAAATTTCTTCGTTTTTGTGTACAATTTTAATAAGTAACATTACTGAACTCTATTAAAATGTATTGTTTTTATCTGCATAATGTTAAATAAAATTTGACTAAATGCAAGCCATGTTCATCCATCTCTAACCTTTTCAGATCCACCTGTAGTTGAATTGGCAAGCAGCACTTCACACCAATTTCCGGTTTTTCAAGAAGGCGCTGACGTCATTCTTGAATGCCTTATTCATTCGAATCCACCGGTTCATAAAGTCGAATGGACCTTTCAAGTAAATATTGTCATTTATTTTATTTCAGTATAAACGAATAAATATTCTTTTATTTTTTTCAGAAAACTTTATTTCATTTTTATAAATTCACGTTAATTTTGCTGCAGTGATTAAATTTAATAAAAGTCTACTGATATTAAATAATAATTAAATGACTAATACAATAATGTCGAACTGTAATTTTAATAATACTTAAATTTATTTTTTTCCAAATGCATTTCGCCTGTCGGTATTTTCAGGGATGTGTATTAAATGAAAACGTTATTAAAATGACAAAGGAAATTTAAAATGTTGGGTAATATTTAAAAACAAATAAAGAAGCTATTTTAACGATTTGGAAATATTTAACTGATCACATTTTCGGGTGGGAACACTTCCTGGATACGGGCAAGTGTTGCGTGTGCAGAATGGGCTGGTGTACCATCTTGCTGAAAGTAAACATTGCACGCTCGTCATCAGTAAGTTGTGCGGCAAACACGCTGAAGATGTTGTGCACATAACGGTCACTATTCACAGTTTCATTGAAGAACACAGGGATGATGCGGCAGGCGAAGACAGCACACAACACTCCAATTTTTATACATGCAGTAGAGACTCTATGAACACATGCGGATTGACGGAAGACCAGTGGCGCAATTCTGTCAGTTGACGTAACCGGACAGATGGACCCACGCTTCATCTGAGATGAACACATAACCATCCTCCAGCACCTCCAGAGCAATAGTGCTCCAGGAACCCTGGCCGGCTTGTCCACATCATGCAACTGATGCACAGTGGTCATTTTGAAGGGATGAAAGAGTACATCCTGTTTTATGATCTTCATTGCACTTGACTGAGGCAAACCCAGTTGCTGAGACAGCTGCCGTTATGACGTTTTGGGACTGCGTTGCATGTGTTCTTTAGCAGCAGCAATGGTTGTTTCGTACGGATCGTCCTTTTGTGCACTTTCTTTGCATTCAGTACTGATCCCGTTGCATGCGATTTCGCAATTAAGTTTTGCATTGCACTCTTAGCAGGAGATTTTGCAGGCACAGCATTAACTTGAAACTTAATTTTAAATTCATCTGATTCTACCACAAAAATGCGCTGTTTGCAGAGATAACACCATCTTCGCCACTTCACACAAACGGCTACCATGCACACCAATATCACTCTCTCAACTGCGCAATATCACATGAATGACAAATCATGTGAAAACTTACTGCGCAGTATTTCGCGCCGGGCCACTTTTAAAAAACTCACCCTTTAGATTCCAACACTTACTATAACTCTAAATATTTAGCAGGTTATCTGAAAAGTCTTAAACTGTCTGAATACAATAGTTCAATTAATCACAGTATTTATTTAGTCAATAAGTTAAAAAAATTTGGTTATGAAAGAAGGACAAATTTTAGTCCCCTTCGACATCATTTCTTTGTTTCCAAGCATTCCAATTCCGGAAACCATCGGTTTTTTATGCGATATTTTGCACAAGAATAATGTCCCTCCCAGTGTATTGATCGAGGTTTTAGGCCTAACATGATTATGTGTCAATAATAATATCTTCAAATACTGTATAAAGATGTTACGTCCCTGTAACGGCGTAAAGTTACAAATTGTAAGGTGTAAAATTCTTGGCCAAAGATCAAATTTGACACACCAATGTTTAGCCCCTACCTAACTTTCTTTACGTTGCCTGCAACAAATTTGATACATATTTCCACTCGTTTTGGAACTGTATGAGAGGTAACAAACTTTTGACTCGCTGTATATCTCTCCTTACATAAATCACGTTGGAAGAAGATGCTGTAATTTTTTAAGATTATGACTTACTATGACCTCCATGGTCACTCGATGTTGAAACATTTATGTCTTCAGATATTTTATTTGGGTCGAAACAGTGGAAGTTATTGGCGCATTCCTATCGGGCTATAGTTTACCTTGGCGGCGCGAAGCCTCAACTTTGAGGCGTCCCTGCTGAAACCATTGACACTCAACATCGGACATCCGGGTCTTTATGGATTTCCCATCTCTCGATCTGTTTTCCTGTGAGTGTTTCTATAATTTTTCTGGTGTTTTTTATGCATAAATTTGGAAAATATGTAATTTTAACGAAAATTCCACACTTCCAAGGCCGATAACTATTATACAGGGTGTTTCATAATTGGTGTCCCGTCTTTAGGTCAAAATAACGACTCAAGGGGAACAGATTGGGGGAAAATGAATATTGATTATTTGGTTTTAATGTCCCCTAATTCAGTATAAAAACATTTCGCGTCCCTGGGGGTGAAGGGGTAAATTTTGAAAATTTTAACTTTGTAGGGGTAGGTGTTAGACCCCATGTGTTATTTAGAAAGATGTAGAGCATCTTGTAAAATGTGGGTTTAGCAAAAACCCGGTGAAAAAATCTCATCCCCTGCCCTTTATCGAGTGGGTAAAGTGAAAGCTATGGCTATCTAATGTAGACAAAAACAGAAAACTCATTAGAAACCCCTGCATTGTCTCCATCTTGGATTTTATTATTATCAGCGCCTTTTCGTTCGTTGTAAACAATGAAAGTAGGATTGTCGGCCCAGGTTTGATGACGCAGTCAGGAGGCTTTGTTTTTTAGTTGGCGTTGGCTGGGTCCCGTTATTTCGTTGGCCCCGCAGTATTATTGAGGCAAGCGAGAGACAGGCCAGGAGACTCAAAAGTTACCTGATCATCGGGGTGCTGATTATGACAGATATTTTTTCGTTTGTTGTAAACGATGAAATTGGATTTTCTGCCCAGATTTGATGACGTTATTTAGCAGGCTTTGTTTTTAAGGTGGCATTGCCACAGATTAAAGAAAACACAGATGCGACCAGTGAACTCTATACAAACTGGAACGCTTGCTCATTGTTCAAAAGTGAAGCATCTCGGATGCATTACTTTTTCCTGGTCGTGTTGGCGAAAGGAGCAAACAAACTAAAGAGCCCCATCTCCAATATACATAAAAACCAACGAAAACCATGTCAATCAAACAAACAAGGCTCTCTAAGAGGCAACTTTTTTATTTATTATTTTAAGAATATGACTCGAAAATCGTTTTTAATTAATATTTTTTTTAAATCGAAGGAACAACAGTATGATTTCATAACAGCAACAGTATCGTTATATCAAAGTTATTTGATAATCACATGAAAATTAAGATCACAGACGAGTACAATTTTAGTGTAACAGGTTTTAAAAATTATTCAGATTTGCTAAACTAATTAATAGCAAATAAATGTCAAAATAAACTGTCACATCGAATTGCCTACTGAAACCTATAAAAGCAATATACACAATATTTGTAAAATTCAGAGAAACTGTAAACTTAAAATTATATTTTCGGAATGGAACAATATTTAGAAGTTATATAAACTCCAAGTAATGTTGAAATGACTTATAAATGTTTGAATATAATTAACCTGCTTAATCTGCTTCTCTTTGAATTAGTATTTTTATATGGATAAGTTTTAATGTGCCTTGTTTTCCAAAATCCTATAAATGTAATGAGCAATATGTTTCAGCTATAACATTTATAAGCTGCAAATAATGTGGGACTTCACATTCCACATAGAGTGGCTAGATAAAAACGGCTCGTAAAATTTCATCAGCACAGTTTACAATCACCTGCTGCAATCGTTTTTCAATCATGTTTTTGTTTTGGACAGCTTTTGAAACTCAATTTTTTATTTGAGATGGATGAGGTAAATGAAATAAAGAGCGCACATATTTGTAAGCTTTTGAAGAATAAATATATAGACTTAACTCAAACTCCTTAACCGCATCACTATATGTGCGAGCTGTATTTCCACGTTTATCATTTTTTTGATGTATGGAGAGATCTAAAGGAAAACCTGCAAAATATTTTTTTCAGATTGTCAGAGATGCCATTTGAGAAATGTTTTTTTTTTTCCAAGTTCGTCGAGCAACATTTTCAAAGATGTGATTTTCTTATTTTTTCATCGAAGTTTTTCTTATAAAGTTATTATCTTCCACCGTAATTTAAGTTTAGTAGGTGATTGGTTAAATATTTTGGCTTTGCTGTTAATAATAACTGTGTTTTCATTATCATCATAAGTTTCAACGCATGATGATGATAAGTCGTATATAGGTTTTGTATTGTTTTCCTCATCATAAAGTTTTACCTATAAAATACATAACGCACATTTAATGCACCTTCGGTACAATTACATTAAATAACATAAAATAAATTTAACATTTTTATTTGGTAAATTGCAACGAACTAAGGGTCTTCGCTTTCTTGTTACAGTTTTGTGAATGTGTGTTGGGTAACCAATTAATGTAGGAATATCCGAAGCTTTTAAGGTGCTTCCTCCACAGACTTTCATTTCATAATCATCATTAGTAAAAGGAATGCTTCAGATTCCATTATGTTTGTTTGGGGTTCAGTCTTTCCGATAAACAGCTGAAATCCAGTGAGAAAGAATATCAGGTCTGGAGAATGGAAACCTAGACAGCAATCAAGAGTTTGTTATGCACATGAATTGTCAAGTATCTGATACATGAAGAGTAATATTTACCTATGAAATCGGATATCTTGTTATGTTTTGTCCCATCTTTTTGAACAACCAACCACACAGCATGAAATAACCATTAAACGTTGCTTGGTGTTATTAAACGTTGACCATGGTTATAGACCTACAACATTCCAAATCGAAAGTCACGACGACAAGATTATAAAACTGTTTTAACAAAACTAAATCTTTCCTTATATCTAAGCTTTATAACAGGTACCTTCATAAGTAAATGCACAACGTCCAGTTCAGCAGTCGGCAATTGTTTTTCTTTTCAATTACCTTATAAATTTTTACGACCGCTCATTTACCACGCAAGCTAGTTGCACATGCCTGCTGGCAACATGCAGCGTTTTGCCAACACCACCAGGAAAAGTAAGCGATAATCACTGGACTCACTTGTTTCTTACTGTTCGCCTAGGAGCGAGCGTTCCAGTTTGTATAAAGTTCACTGGATGCGACAAGCGAATATAACCCGGAAGTAACAACAACCACAGCGCCATCGAACGATACCAACGACACGTGATAATTTGTTTTTAGTCTGATACGGGTTTTTTTCATAAGAATTTCATTAATATAACCACAGTATTCTTTATTCAGGAATAATTTAAGTTTTCATTCCATTCTTAATTAAAAAAGTGCTTGCGTTACCAATGCATTTGGAAGTGTCTCCTTGGTATCGCTGAGATCGCTGCTAAATTTTGTCTCGAACTGTTTAACATGGGTTTGTCACACATGTGTTTTCTTTAATCTGTGGCATTGCCCCAGCACGGAAAAATCCCTTGAAACATGGTGGTGCAAGTAGCAATGTAATCTTCTTTATTTCCATCTTGGATTATAACAATCAGTATTTTTTCGTTTATTGGAAATAATAAAGGCTGGATTGTTGACCAGACTAAAACGGTCAGGTGACTTTTCCGCGCTGGGGCAACGCCTCCTATAACGAAAGCCACCGCACTGAAATACCATACATTGTTAATCGTATTTCTGCCAATAATAAGCCCCAAATTTGGTCGACTTATGATGATGTAACAATGCATGACGTTTCAGTGCCGAGGCTTTCTTTATAAGAGGCGTTGGCTGGGGCCCGTTATTTCGTTGGTCCCGATAATACTGCAAAGTCAGCTAGATAAACAGGCAGTGTGAATCTTATTTCTACCAATTTATTATTATCCTAGATTATGACTACTTATGATGATGTAACAATCTATAAATTTTCAGTGCACAGGCTTTCTTTCTAGGAAAACTGTGCAAATGTGTGCCCCTGATGCGGAAAACTCACCTGAGCCAACACTTCCTATACTCTGTCCAACGAAAGAAAAACTGGGCGTGTCCAGTTAAATTCCCAATTTCAATTGTTAATCATTGTTAATTTTATTTAGCAGCAATGTCTAACAATTGAAATTGGGAATTTAATTAGACACGCCCATTTTTTCTTTCGTTGGACAGCGTATACAGAGAAGGCCTGCGGAAAAAAGGTGTATACATTGTTACATCATCATCAAGGGCCAAATTTAGGGCTTATTATTGGTTAGAAATACGATTAACAATAGCCGCTTGATGATGATGTAACAATGTATACACTTTTTGTCCGACTAGGGGTGCGTTGACTTATTCACTTGGAGTCACAACGAGTGACTCCCGTGACTCTGAGTCATTCGGATTCCGTTTCTTTATTTGCTCCGAGTCATTTGGTCTCCGTTTCTTTCTTCGCTCGGAGTTAACTCCCTTGACCTCCAACATCAGGGTACGCTTGGAGTCTTTCGGAGTTTGTTTCTTTATTCGCTTGGAGTGCGACTCGGGTTAACTCCCTTAACTCCTGCTTTCAAGCTGGAGACATCGGAGTCAAAATATTTAATGAGAAAGACGACGCAACAATGAAGAGTGCCAACAAAGTTGTGACTTCAACAATGATTAATTTTGTTACAATGAGATATCGTTTGCGAGGGCGCTTGTTAGGAGCCGTGGCGACCACACAAACAAGAGAAGACTTTATTTTTTCAAGCTAGCGCATACGTTGTTTAACTATCAACATGGCCGCCTCTATCTTTCCAAAGTGCACGATCATAGCCTACCATAATTGGTTAGCCTTCCATTGTTGTAGGCTTGGCACGATACAAACGAAAATTTAGCTTAAATTGATCGAAAATTTGATGCAAGACAATTTTTCAGCATAATTATTAATTTTTATATGCTCAATCTCAGTTCCATCTTTACGCATGAGGCCACCCTAGTCTCTATGATTATAAATTAAAATTACAATTATGACAGAAATAAGTGTTTTACTTTTTTGAGATTCACACATTGTTAGCCATTTCGACAAATGGTTAGTTTTCGCGATTGCATTTAATTGAATATTCTGACCACAGATGAAGAGAAACAGATGGAAACTCTACCACGTGGATTGGAAATCACTACGTCATTTTTCAATACTAGTTTCGTGGCGCTAATGAAGACACAATTTTGAAAATAATAAATAAAATAATAATGCAGAGTAATTATTAATTATTAAATCAGAACTATGTTTCTACAAAAATAATAAAAAATACGTTATTGTTTATTCCTGTTAATAAAAAATAATTTAATGTTAAAGGTTCCCCGTAACCTAAAGTGCCATGGGCACTGCTCATGCTTTTCTGATGCCTCCGGAGGTTGCGAAGAGGGGAAAAAATATCTTGAATCGTTCACAATTTAGCAGGGATGAGTCCAATTTAAAAGCTCATTTCAATATTTTGTGCATTATACATTAATTTACGAAGTAGTATAATATGTTTATTTATTAATGAATGATTCTATACTCATTTATAAATGGAGAAGATAAAATAATAAATAAAAAGTTCACCAATGAATAATGATGAGAGTTTTTGAAGAGAATTGAAGACTTTTAAATGAATGGTAGATGGTTGATGTGCATTGTTTAATTTTTATTAAAAATGTCCAACAAAAGACAAGCGCATGAAAAAAGGCTAAATTGGCAATACTGCACGCAAATTATTATAACTATGAAAGTCTTCAATTGTTACGTCGTTGTGTTGACTCTGAGCCATGACGCTAGTACTCTGATCACGTGATCACATTGACTCGGAGCATGACTCCGAACGAATAAGTGAACGCACCCTAGGAGGTATTGCCTGAGCATCTTAGTCGGAGTAACAATGAAACCTTCATTGTTCCCGTCTTGGATTTTAACAATCAGTATTTTTTCGTTTGTTGAAAACATTGGACTATGCTGGTTAGGTGACTTTTTCACTTCAGACCTGTTTTTCTAGCTGCCCTTGATAACACTTATAGGCTTAGCATTTATGTTGAAATTGAAGTAGTAAAAACTCATAATACATCTTTGTAACTTTTAAAGAAATTTGTAATTTCTGTTTGTAACAATTTAGAAGAAATTTGCTTTTCAATAAAAATTTCAATATTATTAACACTGTCCAGAATTTAGGGACTTCATATCTGCGGATTAGAATGAAACAATGGCATTAGCGGGTCCCCTTTTATAGCAAAGCGCTCGTATAAGCGCAGTTTATGGCTATTAGAAGCGGCGTGTTCTTTTATCGGAAGTTATTTAAATGCTGTTTTGTTAAAGTGACGTATTGACAATGTTAGCGGGACTAACTAATTACATTCGTTAAAGTGAAATTCGTTAAAGTAAAGCAAATTTTGTATTAAAATAGAAATCTGTGGCCAGAACCGAGAAAAACATTTGATAAACTGAAATTTCGTTAAACTGCCGTTCGAATATACGTTCGGCTATACAATAAATAATAGTTATTAAATAAAAATGAAAAATAAAATAATAATTAACAGTTAACAAAATAATTATTAAATAATAAGTAAAATCAAAATAAAACTAGAAATATAAAATCAAATAAAAAGCTGACATTTCGGATAGAGACTATCCTTTATCAAAGCAAAAAGGATAATTCTCTAAAGGCAATTAGAATATTAGAGAATTATCCTGAAGTTATGAAAAAAGTCGACAACCGACAATCGAACAGTGAAGTGTACATTTGTTAGGATGGGACGAAAGCAGCGCTTTCACAAAGCTCACCCAACCAGAATAAACTCCAAATGAAATACATTGAGGTAGTCAAGAAGCCTGACCAACCCAAGCGGTCTTCCATATTATACAAAAAAGAAAATAAGATTGACGATTGTCAGAAACTAAATACAAACGAAATAAAAAACACAAGGAGAAAGAAGATTGTCACATCTTCCAGTAGTCCGGGAAAGAGACGTTGCTAACATCTTCAAAATTGACGTCAAGAACGTGCCTCGGTTTACGATACTTCGTATGCCAGTTCATATTCAATGAGTTCTTCAGTAATCCATTCACAAGTTTATTATCGTGAGTCTTCATCTTCTGTATCATAATCAAAAGGAGATCTTGTATAAACTTTCCGATATGGGCCATGTTTAAATCCATGTGGATAGATTGGTTTATTACCGTCCTTCTGTCCAGCTGAGCAATGGTCCTCAGGGTAACATTCTGGAATGATTGTAGTTCACTCCATCTGGTTTTACAGATAGTCGCCCACGCAGGCATGCCATGCAGAGGAGTATGGTCCGGATGATCGATTTGTACAGAAGTAGCTTGTTTTCAATGCTGTTGCGAGTCTTGAGTGAATGATAACTCCCAGATACTTGTAGTTGACACCCAGTCCAGTTTCATGAAAAAAGTACTAAAGGACACCTTTATATATAGTTGGCATAGGGAACAGTAAGACGGTATTGGCTGAAAAAGCAGAAGAGGAATTTGAAGACGTGTTGGGATAAGCCAGGAAGGAGGACAAATAGGAGGTAATAAGAGGGCGACGAAAAATAATGCAATAGGATAACACATACAAAATTAAAATTATAAAAAAGTTTAGGAATGATAGGGTGTCCAGCAAAACGGTTTCGTAAAATTCCCTGGGAAAAAAAATTATCCCTGAAAAAATCCCTGACCGTTCCCGGTTACACAATTTTTTTGACAAAGCCCGGTCGCTAGTCACCCTGTAAACTAGTTAGTATCGCATAATAAAAAGGTCACTAAAATAAAAGAGTTCAGAGAGCCTATGAAAAAAAGTACAGAGACGGACACAAAATGAACATAGAGGTAGAAAGATATGACAGAACATTAAAACTGAGACAAGATAAAAAAAAAAAAGAAAGAAAGAAGAAAAAAGGAGAGCCTGCGACAAATTAGGGAATAGCTGTAGTTGAAGAGGAATATGGGAAAGGTAATGAGGGAATGGTGCCTTTGCTAAGGTTATTGCCATTAGAGGTGAGGGAATTAAATTTCTAAATAAGATAAGACTCGAATTGCTTTCTTTCTTTTTTTGCTATGAAAGTTACTACGAAGAATATAAAGGCTGATGGCCTGTAAAGAGTGACCAGGGGAATTAAAGTGTTTAGCGACATTGCTAAGAATATCGAACTTATGTCCGGCAAATCTGGAGCGTATGGTATTGCCTGTCTCTCAACGTACTGTTTCTGGCATACTTTGCAATGTAACAGGTAAATTAAGTTGTGAAAAGTGCAGGTCAGGTTCTGGTTAATCTTGAAAGTAAAGGAGGAAGCACTGCTGGAAATGGAGGTAGCAGTGTTAAGAAAATGGCAAACGCCACAACGCTTTGCATTGCAAGGAGAACATCCCTTAGTGGAAGTGCGTGGTTTGGTTATTGCAGCATGGACCAGAATATCTTTAAATTAACTGTCCGTTTAAAAGAAACTTTTGATGGTTCTGGTAGAATGGAGTGGAGAAGAGGAGAGTTGTCAATAATATGTTGATGTTTCCTTAGGAGATTTTTAATACTATTGAGGGTTGGATGATAAGGAAGAACTAATGTAGGTGTTGTCATAGCTAGAGAAGGTTTGGGGTTGTTGTTAGAACGAGAATTGCGATGTTTATAGATAGAGGCGCCTATGACAGATTTAGGGTAGCCTCATGCTTTTAGGGAGTAAGTAAGGGCATTAGCATGGAAGTTCTTGTCAGACTGATTAGTGCATATTCACTGATTAGTGATATTTTTATTGTATTCCAGGGTTTTTGTGTCTCGTCCTTTTCTCTTATAAATATCCGTTCGACGATACAATAAAATACATGATACGGGCAAAGAAATTTGTCCATAAGTTATCGTTGCCGCGGAAAGCCTTGTTCATTTAATATTGCGCTATCGGCGTCATGACAAATCTGAATGAAATTTCGTTTCAGCCTGAAAAAGACGACAGAGGAAATACATATTAAATACGGGCAAATCATGTGGACTCATTTACAGAAGTTTTAGACATGTACCATTTACATATGAAGAGAGTATGTAGGTATTCTTATAATTATACAATAGAAAAATCTTAAGAAAATCTCATATAATTTTAATTATTAAATAATGAAGTAATCTTTATTGCCAGCCATTAATCATTTGCAGTGCGTGTTCAGGTGAAAGAGGCAACTGAAGCAGAATACCTCAACTTATAGTGTAAATTTAGTAGCTTAAAATGTTATTATTGGTTTCTCTATATTAATAAATTCTAATTTGTAAAACATTGTTGCTCAAACCTTTCAGTATAACAATTTTTGATCGTAATAGTTGTCAATTTTTTTCGAGCACAGAAAATGTCTTTCAACCAACCATCTTATTTTTATCTTTACAAAATCGAGCAGATAAGCCGGTGTGCCTTTACAACTAGGTTCATAGCTCATTTGGTGATCATAACTTCCAGTGGATTGCAGGTTATTTGCCTCGAACAAAAGAGGGAAATAATAAAAGTAAAGGAAAATTATAAATAAGAAACGAATACTGGGGAAAAACATCACAACGAGAAAAAAGCTGTATGAAAAATGAATGAATAATATTTTTTTAAGTAACCCCGTGCGCAAAAAAAAAGTTACAAGACAACATGAGAGATTTTTTTTTACATTTGTAGAAATTGATCAGATTTGACTCTTTTTAGATTTCTAGAAGCAAATATATTTAGCTAGTAGAAGTCATGAAAACAATAGGTTCCAAACCTTGCAAAATATTTTAGAAAAGAAATTTGAAGATATCATCTTAAAACTCTACATATGTAGGCATAATTAAATTCGATAAATTTATAATAAAGCAGTATGTAGATATTTACTTCGCTCAGTATTCTCCCTTTCCTATATGATTAACGACATTTGTTATCAACAGAATCACCCTTAGCACCTTGTAAATATTAAACGAATTAGGAATGTGCACTTTGCCCTGGACTACGCAGAACCCGAGACGCACCTGGTTATTAAGATTACATTTTCTGTCAGAATTAATATCACCTCAAAATTGATTTTTAAAATTTACCAGAAATGCCACTGTAAGATAAACCAGAGCTTCTTCATTAAGGAGACGATTTGAACATCAGGTTTCATTTGACAATTTATTGTGCGTCTTATGATCGTGCGTTTCTTGCATTATGATAATTGCACTTCAGATCACTACGCAATTAAACATGGGCTTCGCCACGACTAAGTATATATTTCTTCTTTCTTACTTCAATTTTATCAGTGAATTTTCAAGGAATCGCCTATTCCATAAAAATATGACGAAATTTGTATCCCATCATCATAGTAAATAGATGGCTTTTTTTAAAACCTAATTCCTCCCCATAACGCATAGACTAATCCCAAATGTATACACGAAGCGTATTCAGAAAGTTCCGTATTCTAATAAAAACAAAACTGCTATATACAGGTCTTAATTTCTCAATAAGTAATGGGAATTTTCAGATTTCGAAAAAACTATCTCTTATCAAGTCAGGTGCGGGCTTGTTAACAATCATCTTAATTTTGAACTTCACCTTTAATTTCAAGGACAAATTTAATGAATAATGAAAACCGTAAGAGATAGAAAAAAAAAGTCAATTGGAAAGTTAGTCTACATCATTTATCCGATTTGATTTTGCAATAATAAAATAAAAAATAATTTTGTGACAATAGGAATGTAAAGCCACAGAAAACACCAATCGGTAATTACGAAGGTAAATATTCAATATGAAGAGCTAAATTTCAAAATGAGGTACATCCACTTAACTAGAAATTGGGAAAAGTCGAATTTTTTTGTCCTGAATAAAAAACGTGTGCAAATAAATTCACATTGTGATCATTTAATAAGCTAAGTAATACAAATAGATTGGCAGAATTAATGATTTCAAATACCTCTAGTTTTAATAATAATAGTAAATTAAATTTGGATTAAAATCATTTTGTTTTGAAAATTGTATTTAAGTCGTTTTGTTTAAAATTATTATTTGTATGCTCCATTGTCATTAAAACAGCATTGATGGAAAAAACGTATAACAAAAATAATTATCTATTTCTATCCCCTACCCTCAGAGCAGAAAGCCTTAGATCTTTTCTTCACCACAATTACAGTCTTCTGGATAGCTGTCCTCACAGTCTTCTGGATAGCTGTCGTCACGGTCTTCTGCGTCATTTTAAAATGTCAACGGCTCATAGAACTCCTTCAACTCAGGAGCTTGCTTCCAATTTCCTGCTCCAAATGGCTTATCCATGAGTGACAGAATGTTGTCCAGCTCGAGTGGATTGATATGACATCTGTTAGGCAAAATGGGGGGAGTCGACCCACTATTCTTGTTTCCCGCTCTTGAGAAGATTATCTTCTTTGCCAGTATCTAACCCGTAGTTGGCTTCCTTTCGAGTTGTGATGGCCTTGGTACCCTTCGTATCAGTGGATTTTTCAAACATGATTCTCTTTGCTCTTTGAATTTTATCCAGGGTTTTGTAGTGGTCGGTTCGGCGTGCTTTCCAATCACAAACTTCCCACGATTCTCCGACTACAAAAACTTCTTTGCAGTGTTTGGCGAAAATATCGTGGTAGTGTTCAGGCTGAAGAAGCTTTATGGATATTACTCTTGTGTCAAATCCCCGGATGAAGAAAAACGAGAAAAAACACAGATCGGAGGATTTGACAAAGGAGGAAAGAAAAAGGAAAAGAAGAAACACCCCCGACCGCAATCGACGTGGTCTATTGAGAGCAAGAGAATCTAAGCAACGGGATTGGGGGACCGAGTGCGCAAACTCGGCGCAGAATCCTCCGAAACCGAATAAAAAGCGGCGGAGAAGAGAGAAAAGTCAGATAGTGTGTGACGACTACCACAGTAGGATCTGCTTGGACCAGGCGGACCGATATGGATCCGGCACTTCTTCGATGACCGAGCCTCGCGGAAACCAAGGAGCAAGGAACCCCCGGTCAAGTATTGATTTAAATGATAGAAACATAGACTTTAAATCTCGTTATCCAAGAAAACGCCCTCGACGTAAGATTGCGAAGCCCGACCGAGGAGGGGTTGCCCGGCCCGCTGCCCGACTTTAAGAGAAGCGAGACTCTCCGAAGGACGACAGAGAAGTGCACGGCAGTCGCCAAACTCAGCAAGGTGATCGACGACTCAGGGCCCGCCAAGCCGAAACAGTAACGCCACGTACACCGACCCAGGGATCGAGCAACGCCCGATATCTGTACGAACGCAGCCAAGACTTGTTCTATTACAGGGAAGGTGCGCCAATTCAGAAAGCGTTCGAAGTCACGAACGCTAGTGCAAGTAACAGTTCATATTTCGATATTGACTTTGCCCGATGTTTCGAATCTAATCTGGACATTAATGTTACGACTAGCCGCAACTATCCACTAATAGACGAATCGAGTTCCGGGGAAACTGCCAACGAGGTATTAGCTGTCACGAAAGGAGCCGATCCGAAGCCGCCGACTTCTCCCGAGGAAGCCAGACGACCCACAGCGACCCAAGCCCTTCGCATGGACTGGACCTCAACCTCCTGCCCCGACCAAGGGCAGGTTCGATTCCTCCGAACGATCTGTTTAACCTGCCGGGGCCAGACGCCCATAGGATTAAGCCCTACCCGCCTGAATATCACTCTTCCGAATTTCAATTCCCGTGGAGGACTACGGCCATTGAAGTGGTGTTTTCCGATCAATAACCTAGCCGGCTTTCTCGCGGGGCGCCCTGCAGATCGTCCGCGCTTGGACAGCGACTCCGCTTCAAAGGGTACTTTACTTAATAAGCTAGTTATTACGTAAAGCTTTAAATTAGATTCCACGGATAATAGTGTTAATGAACTCACGCCATTCCTTGTATTTATCTGTTCTATTTTATACAGTGCGCGCCCCACGGTTGACAAACCTGTTAAGGTCGCCGCCCCTTGACGTTGCGGTGCCATTGGTTAGCCCACCTGAGCGAACCGAATTTCGAGTCCCATTGTCCGAGAACAATCAGCCAGCAAACCCGACCGCTACAACCGAGACAACCTCCTCGTGTCCCGGAGTTAGCTCGTTGACGTACCTCATGCCACAGCTACGAAACTCAGCATTCTACACCAATTTGGACTGATTTTCGTTGTAACTGCTATTATCAACGTTAAATAATCATAAGTCCATTAGACTGTATAAATTTCAAGTTAAATCATTGTTTTCTCAAACCTCCCTTTGTCATCACTCTGTTGGTGTTATAGAAAAAGACACGACATCTTGTAAGCCGGCTGTTAGTAATAGGCTTAATTATTGAAACAAACGTTTCAGTTTACAGGTTACAGGTCTTTACCTTGAATTTACATGCAACTTTCCTGTTCCTTAAATTGTTACTTACTCGACGACGCTTTACTTTATCTGACGACATTTGCAGCAACAGAAATGATTCTTGCCTTAATTTCCCCTCAATTTTAAAGAGTTCCTGCCTTAAGTACAGGACATCGGGTAGCTTGAATTCGTGAAAAAGTTCCTGCCTAGTTTCCCGTCACATTTTGCATGCTTGCAGGGTTTTTCCCACCGGAAATTTGAACCGAATGCATCGATATATCGTTTGGCCTTTTCTTCTAGTCGTTTATATTTCTCTTTATGGCGTTTTCTTGTTCCTTTATTGACATTTTCCACGCTAACATCTTGTGTATTACTATCGTCCTCCAGGTTTGTTGATTACAGTGAAATACCCAAAACTACGCATGCGTTACACTGCGAAGGAAGCTAGGGAAACTAAGCTGTTGTGATTGGTCCGATGGATATACTTCAATTTGATCGGAATTTAACATGAAAATAACTCGTTTTGAAAAAAAACTGCAGTTTTTTCAATCAGTCGAACATTTCCGCTCTCTTATTACAAAATTAAATAATAAAAATTTTTAAAGCGTTGAAATTGTATCAATACTGAGAGTTCACAAGAGACAAACATTACCAAACATGAACAAGATCTTCTGCTAATAGACGAGGCATTTACGGAGCTATTTTATATTGCCTCATCGTTGCTGCCTAAAAAGAACACACTCTCCCAATAATAGATTTGATATTTCTCCTTGGCTCGTGAACTAGATAGCTTAAATGAAATACTACATAACTTATTTTGATCGAAATTTTGTTTCGGGGATGTGCCTTACCAACCGTACATTAACTCATTTTGAAATTGAGCTCTTCATATACTGAACGTAAAATGTTACACACGTTTCTGCACGATATTTGATGGATTGATGCGCAGCTGTCATTGTTGTAGTGGTTATTGTTGCACATGAAATTATAATTCTCTGCTTAAGTTCAGCTTCCTGGCGGTGTTTCATAAACTGTAGTTTTTTCATGACCCCACATAAAGAAGTCCAGAGGTGTTAAGTCTGGTGAGCGGGGGGGGGGGCATCAGGTGACTAGTCCGCCCTCTTCCAATTCATTTATCTGGAAACATCAAGTTTAAACATTCACGTGTTGCGATTAAAAAATGTGGAGGTGCACCATCTTGCAAAATCAGTTTTCACAAAGTTATCTTAATGGCGTCAATAAATTCTTGCACAACATTTTTTTAGAATAAGATCTTGATAACGCTGGTCAATGAGATGTCGATCGTAAAACACTGGACCAATAACTTGATTCTTGTACATGCCCCACAGAACATTTGTCCTCCAATTCACTTAGTGAGCAGTTT
>JAHWFO010025632.1:341308-359784 GCA_023313115.1 Rhysida immarginata
TACGAGAGATATGTCTCACCACTGAAAGATTTAAGAGTCGCAAGCAGTCTACTATTGCCTATTTGGTCATTCTGAGAAATAAGTTTTTTAAATACTGTATGTGTCTTTGTGTGCTTATTATAGTTGATATTTTCTTTTTATTTTGATATATGTTAATTGTTTATCACGTAAAAAGGATCACTAGGATTACTTTGTATATGTACGAATGTACAAAATAACATATGTAATGGTTTTATGTAGCTAAATGATCGTAATGTTTGAATTTTAATAATAAAGCATAAAGAATAAATAAATTCAGTTTTGTCACCTAATTTTCTAATTCGAAATAAAATATTTTGATCACCATGTTAACAAATTTGATTTAGTAAATGTATTTACCAACGCAGATTTTCACATGTTGACTAACACGACTATGGAAAGTGCACAACTTAGGAAGCATTTCTTAAAAAATTTTCATGTTGACTAAGTCGATATACAACTGTATTTAAGTTCCAAGGATAATTCTTTCGACATTCAAGTAGTTGGAGAAACTACTGCATCTCTAAACTTCATTTTGGTCTTAAATGAAAGATCTTAGTCTGCAGATTTGTCAATTGTTGTTAGATTTTGTGTCCATAATTATTATAAATTAGCGGAAATTTACCATTCATAATTGCTTACGCTGGCAAATCAAACAATCCTCTCCACAATGATGCCACACTCAACTCTGCTAGCATTGATGATCAAATTAACAACAATTACATAAACAATTAACAACGATAACAATTAACAACAATACAAGCAAATAGATTTTTAATTAAAGATATGGAGATGGGTTGTTACCGTCAAATTTCGATGGGATCTATCTAGATTTTATTTAAAATATACTACAAAACTCATTTCGGGAACGCGTCCATAAACAGTTTCTCTTAATTCAAACAAATAAAAAAATAACATTAAACTAAACATGGGAAATTATGCCTTGGTATATAGTTGTATACAGGGTGTTTTTGAATTGAGTACAGATTTTTTGATAAATGATAGAAGAGGTCCTTAGAAGTATTTTTTAGTCATATGAACATGGGGTCCCCACAGCTCCGTTTACTTACTGCATTGAACAATCAAATGACACCGGGACGCAGTGTGCGTTGGTAGGCCTAGATTACTTTATTTTTAACAATTAACACAAGCAATCTACTGTAATAATTTTGAAAGTAATTGTTTGCAAAGAAATTCCAAGGTGCACGTGCTTGTTTGTTGAAAACTTCGTCTTAGGACAAACTTCGTCAAGGAGATTCCATGGTATCCAACCCCTTTGTAAAATACAATTAGTCCATATGTAAATGAACTAATCGCATTCTGGGAAAGCAGTAGGTAAAGATTTGTTTTAAAAAGTTCACTTGATGCACTTTTTACACGTGTAAAGTTAAACAAACAGTATGAATCGTTTTACATGGAATGATTTTGCTGTGTCTCGGTGCTGCTGGTACCATGGATGGCGCAAGGCAGTCATTTCGAACAATTACTGTAAAAGTCATACAGTAGATTGCTTGTGTTAATTGTTAAAAATAAAATAATCTAGACCGATCAACGCACACTGCGTCTTGGTGTCATTTGATTGTTCAATGCAGTATTGTAAGTAAACGGTGCTGCGGGGACCCCATGTTCATATGACAAAAAATACTTCTATCATCTCCCCAAAAATCTGTACTCAATTCAAAAACACCCTGTATATAATTTAAATAAATTATGGGAAATCTTATTTTTGTTATTTAAGATTTTCATTTATTCGAGAGGTGAAGAATTCATAAAAATTCATGTGAAGAATTCATAAAAATTACATATGTTAAAATTACAACAGGGGATTTTAAACACGTATCATCCGTAATTGTCTGCACACTGCGATTTCGGTGGTAATATTTTCAAATTTACTATCTATATATTTAATTTCCGAAAAAGTTCCGACAAATATTTGCTTTTCAATAGTTGTCTGACAGTTAGCAAGTCATTTCTTGAATGCGCCAGCCAGGTGGCCGAGAGGGCTAGGGCGTAGGCTTTCTAGTTCTCGAGTCGACCTGGTCGTAGATTCGAATCTCCCCGTGGGCGTGGATGTTTGTGTTCGTCCCAGGCTGCGTACAGATATAACTTGTTGTAAAAGGCGCAAAATGACCTTAGTAGTCGACGCCAAAAATTTTAATAAACCAAACCAATCCAATAATAAGCCTTAAATTTGGTCGACTCATGATGATGTAAGAATGTATGACGTTTCAGTTGTTTGGCTTTCTTTCTAGGAGGTGTTCATCAAAACCGCACCTCGCTAATTACATAGAAATATTTCGAATAATTCATTTCTGTTAACAATAACTTTTGATGTATTTCCGTTCCTTACAGGCCGGCCAGCTGGCCGAGAGGGCTAGGGCGTAGGCTTTCTAGTTCTCGAGTCCGCCTGGTCGTGGGTTCGAATCCCGCTGTGGGCATGGATGTTTATGATTGTCCTGGGCTGTGTACAGTTATAACTTGTGTAAAAGGCGCAAAACGACCTTAGTAGTCGACGCCATAATTTCTAATAAACTAACTAAACCAACCGTTCCTTACACACACCATCACGACCTAGAGAGAAGGTGATCATATAAAAAGGCGGAAAAATTGTAATAAATTAAAGCACTGGAAAAATGAAATATTCATTATTTTATGAATTTTATTTAAATTGTTAAGTACTAAGAACTTTCTTTTCTAAAAAAAACCTGAATAACAGAAATTCTATGCATTGTTACATATTGAAACTTATTCATATGGCATCATCATTTTATGTTCATTGTTATAATTCTTAAAAAGGATCACTTTATCATTGCATCATCAGTTTGTGCTCATTGTTATTGGTGAATTGCGCGTTGATACCATTGTTGATGCGAACACGACGGGCCTATTGTTGCACAAACTATGCCTTTCATTGTTGGTCATGAGATATATATTGTTGATCCTTGCATAGTGTTGGTGCATTGCTTGTTAACACCATTGTTGATACCCATTATTGCACAAACTTTTATTTGCATTGTTGGCCATGTGATATATATTGTTGGTCCGTGGCGAGTGTTTGTGAATTGCGTGTTGATACCATTGTTGATACTTATTGTTGCAAAAACTTTGTCTTGCATTGTTGGTCATAAGATATTTCTCATTAATATGCCCTGCCATAACCATGAATATCGATTTTTTATCAATAATTATTATTTTTTCGAAATCTGAGGTAGACAGTGACCTTCCTCATGCTTTGAAGGTCATGTATGCGAAATTTTATCAAGATCGGAATAAAACTGTAGATTTGTATAAATAACAAACAAACCAACAAGCAAACAAACCCACAAACAAACTAACAAACATCTTTCTTTATATACACAGAAAGACTAGCAGAGGACCCGGCGTTGCCCGGGATAATATTACTTCCAGGTAAGCAGAACAATCTCCAGAAGTTAAATTATAACTCCAAATTGGTTAATACGAGCGAAGGGGCTATCCATTCTAAGAATAATACGAAAAACAGGAACTCTAGGTGATATACCAGGACTTTATTTACCTCTTGATATCCATCTTCACCACCGGGGAATATCATTGGATACTTTAGACCCTAGTTTTTCTTGCCCTTGACGTAGAAGCTCTTATACCCTCTTGCTTTTTTCGAAACTCTCGTTGTTCAGATGTTTCCAATGACCGTATAGATTTTTCTGTTTTAACTCCCGAGTTTCTCTGGCCAATACTCGTTCTTTCTCTTTCCTTTCAAGGCACATTATTTTTTGCTAGTCGTCTGGATATTTGATAGGGAGTTCAAGGGAGGCACGTGTAACTCCTTTTCCTCCTCAATAGACGCTGCCTTATTTATGGCCTGTCACTGCATCGTCATTTTATGCTCATTATTAATAATTTTTGGAAACGAACGATCAATCATCGCATTATCATCGACTCAGTTTTCAAAATAATCACAGAATATAGTCAAAATGTATTTTTATGAAATATTTGGATCTGCTGTGCTATCAAATAAGCTACGTGATAACCTCGGCGTGGCTCTTTGTTTTTTTGATGAAATTTTGAAATATCTTAAAAACAAACATATGAAAATGCTTAAAATTAATACAGTAAAAAAAATCTTCTCAACTTAGTCTTCGGCAAAATGGACTTGTATTGTTGAGATGAGGAACACTTTGTTACAACAATGTCACCGTATTGTTGCTGAACACTCACTTGAGAAGTCTCAGCTGAGAAAGTAGATAACGAACCGGCCCTTAGTCACGTAATCTTATCTTAGATATAAACTTGATGTTGTTACAATTCCCTGTCTTCTCTCGATGTCCTGAAGCAAAACTTGGCCATTCGTCACTTTGTGTAGTCTAGCGGTCGCTGATTCTTCTATTTACTTGCTTACAATTTGCTCAATACAGCTCGGAGCTAACGGAGTGCTTCCTCTGTCGTCTTTCCACTCTTTCTCAATAATCTGCTGCTAACTCTCCATTATCACCAGTTACTGATAATTTTTAAAGATTTTCAAGAAATTGATAAGTACTAAGAACTCTCTTTTCTAGTAAAAGCCTGAATAACAGGAATTCTATGAATTGTTACAAATTGAAACTTATCTATATTGCAAACTTTGCCTTGCATTGTTGGTCATGAGATATTTCTCATTAATATGCCTTACTATAACCATGAATATCGATTTTTTTTATCAATAATTTTTATTTTTTCAAAATCTGAGGTAGACAGTGACCTTTATCATGCTTAGAAGGTCAATTATGCAAAATTTCATCAAGATCGGAATAAAATTGTAGATTTGTATAAAAAACAAACAAAACCACAAACCCACAAACATCCTTCTTTATATATATAGAACTAGCAGAGGTACCCGGCGTTGCCCGGGATAATTACACTTATACATAGAGAGAATAATCTCAAAAAATTAAATTATAACTTCCAATTGGTTAAATAATAACTCAATCAATACAACACAGAGCAAAGGGGCTATCCATTCTACGAAAAATACGAAAACCAGGAAGTCTAGTTGATATACCGGGACTTTATCTAAACTCTTCTTGACTTGCCTCACCACTGCGGAGCATCACCAGATACTTTAGAATCAAGTTTTTCTTACCCTTGACGAAGAAGCTCTTATTCACTGTTGCTCTATTCGAAACTCCCGTTGTTCAGATGTTTCAAATGCCCGTATAGCTTTTTCTGTTTTAGTTGCAGAGTGTCTCTGACCAATACTCGTTCTTGCTTTTTCCTTACCAGACGTAAATTTTTGCAGTCGTCTGGCCGTTTGATATATATTATTGTATATCTTATTGGTCCGTGCAGAGTGTTTGTGAATTGCGTGTTGATACCATTGTTGATAAGTATTGTTGCAGACACTTTGCCTTGAATTGTTGGTCATGAGATATTTCTCATTAACATGCTTTGCCATAACCATGAATATCGATCTTTTATCAATAATTATTATTTTTTCGAAATCTGATGTAGACAGTGACCGTCCTCAGGCTTTGAATAAAACTGTAGATTTGTATAAGAAACAAACCCACAAACAAACCCACAAATATCCTTCTTTAGACATATAGAAGAAGATTGTGTATTCCGTGAAATTTTGTAAGATAATTACCATGTATCTATTTGTAAATTAACTTTTACGTACATTTCTAAGGTAAATGAAATGATCCTCAAATATAGAATACATTGCAAAGCTTTTTTGTTTATTGAGTAAGAATAAAGTAAGCCTAATCTAATGGTCATATTATCAATGTGTTTGTGGTTATACCGATTCTTTTTTTGTTTATAACTCGACAGAAGGGTATGAGTTTCTGTTGCTTTCGCATATTCAACGTATGCGGCTCTCATTTTCAAAACTTAAATTTCACAAAATATCAGAAACATCAACCCTTTTGCACGTGATGAATCATTTCTTAGCCGCTCCACAGGAAACGTTCAAATGTGGATAATACAGCACGATCCCAGAAGATATGATTTGCCAACTATCAGTGAGGTAGCAGCAGTGTTTGAAGCCGACGATGGAAAGCCAACCACCATTTCAACGAGGTTTATGCATATCTCCAAGCACTGTCGATTTTGAGTTCGAACTGTGATCCAAGGACTTATCCGTTGCTGTTTCCTCATGGAGAAGATTGGAAGATGAAATTCAGGAAAACTAAAGGGATGAAAGTCAGCATGTTAGCCTTCTACTCCTACAAACTGTACGAAAGTTCAGAACTGCTTGACTGGGTGTTGCACGCGGGGAAACTTACTCGGCAGTATAAAGTGGACGCTTTTTAAAAGTTGAAGGTGATCGGCTACTTTGTGTGAAAGAAAATCAGAAGGCTTTGAGAGTGGAGGTTAACCACTTGGTTTAAAGGATTTCATTCACAATCAGGCTGATAACTTTAATATGAAAGCAGGAAAGTTCTGTGTTCTATCGACGTCATTTACAGGGAGCAAACGCGCATTGCAGCAAAACCACCAGGATGCAATGGCCATGGTCGCAAAGTTCGGGAAACCAGGTCTCTTCATCACATTTACATGCAAACCAAATTGGACTGAAATTACAGAACAGCTGGCTCCATACGAAATTTCGATGCATTGACCTGAAATCATCGCGAGAGTCTTGGTTGAAATTGAGGGCATTTGTACTGGAAAGGCGGTGCTATGTATGAAAGTCATCGAGTTCTAGTAAAGAGGTAATGATTGCGTTAAGAGAAACCAATATAAAAAGAAATGATTCTCAAAGGTAATTATTTGAATGTATCCATTTTTTCCAAGAAACTATAATCTTCAAAACATAAATTTTACAGGCTCTAAGCCTGCCTGCCTTGCCTCTAGTTTAACGCTTCTGCACAGAAACGTGTACGCTGTCACATCATCCAGAACCATCTCCTCGCAAAGAGATGCAGAAGTCATCGTCCCGCGCGGGTACCTCTGTACAGGGTTAACGAGTGGCACGGAGACGGGAACATCGCCACTGGATCCCAGACATGTGGAAAACAACTTGCCTGGACTGATGAGTCGAGAGTTATAGTTGTATATGCCAATGGCAGGATACGATTGCGGCGCAATTTACATGAAGCGATGGACCCTTCTTGTCAGCAAGGTATTCTCGTCTGAATGCTGTATACGCGGACTGAAATGGGGCCCATCTTTGGTGTGGCATCGTTCCTCACAGGTAAATGTTACCGGGATATCCATGATGCTCAGTTCTTCCTGCAACAGGACTAAGCACCGTGCCATCACTCCCGAATTGTATCCGGATGGTTGAATTAACACTCCACAGACATGATCTCGTTTCCATGGCCAGATAGGTTACCAGAGTTCAGTGCTATCGAGAGAGATGAGATGTTCGAGCCTCAGACAACCCCTCCCCCCTCCATCAAATCTTCGTGAACTGTGGGAGTTTGTTCAGGGATCGTGGGTTCGTATAGCTTGTCAACGCTTTTGGTGTCTTGTCAAGTCCAGGCGTAGACGAATTGCTAAAGCAAAGTGGTGCAACGCGATACTAGACTGGTATCTCTAATTCAGGTAGCTCCAATGGCTGCTCAGTGTTTAATGGAGAAAATATTATAATCATTGAAATCGTTCGAAACTGGCATAATAGCGATCTGCTTGCCGGAATGTGGGAATGACTGGCATTCGTTATTAACACTATCTATTATCTGCAATAAAGGTATATTTTACTCGAGCCCATAATTGTAAATATTACCAAATAACCTCGAGCCCATAAATTTAATAAAGGAGGCCGTAAGGCAAGATCCTTGACGCTATCGTTCTTTAATCGAAAGAGAAAATGGGGAAAGTCCAATTACATTTTCGAGGTGTTTTCTGTGACTCGTCGTTCCATTTATTATATCAAAAGTAAATTTCGCATTTTGCATTGCAATTTATTTTTATCGTCAAAGAAATTAAGTCTGTTCAGCAAACAACAATTTTAGAGTCAGTGCATGTAACGATCTCTTTAGCAAGCAAATTATGAGACATTCATCAATAATGCCTGATATTATGATAAACTCCTTTTTGAAGGAAGCCCAAGGCAAGAAGACTTGCCGCCGGAAGAGAGCGCGTGTTAAGCAACGAAAATGCGGCATCTACCGTCTGAAACATTCGCTGCAAATTTTCTCCTTCGCATCTGAATATTATTAAATTAGGACTTTATTTTCTTTAAAATTTTCAAAGTTGATTTTAAATATCTTATAAAGAGAGAAAAACAATTCTCAGTAGGTAAATTGTTGTTTTTCAGCGTCAACAGCTAATTAATTCACTTAATTCTGTATAAGTCCAAGATAAAACAAGCTGTAAAAAATTCATGCTTCAAGCCTTTAGGATTTATAAGTGGTTCCGATTACACCAGATTTTGTATAGGAACCCGAGTTTAAAATGATTCATTCCCCTGTTATTACAGTGAATCGTTAAAACCCTGAATATTCAAGTACAAACAAACCTTCATTACAAGAATTGCTCAAAACGGCGCCTCCCAATGTCGCTGCAGGCATGACGGCTATCAAGAATGTTCGCATAAAGTCTTTCAAAAACAGCCGTCATTTTCTGAATGCATTTCGCCATGAATTAAAGCAGGGTTTTCCACCTTCTTTTTTTGGCCCGACGGGCCGTATACCCACCCATTCAGATGATGCGGGCAACGCAAGCAAGGAGATGATATATTTTCACCTCAGCAACCAATAGACTCCTCCTATGAACCTTTATAGCACTTTCTGGGCGAGATAACATAACAATAGAAAGTTTGTGGTCTTTAGTGTGAAGTCAGGTGGGTAGTTTGGGCCCGCGGGCCATAGTTTGAGGATCACTATATTAAAGCATGTCAGTATATTCTTTAAATATACGTAAAGGCAGCTACTAATTTATGATGTAATGGAAATTGAAAAAAAATAAAAAAACAGTATTGACAAAAGGTGCAAAAAAAGTGAATTCCATATTTTTGACGATTCCACTCTAATAATATAGGAATGTTATTTTAGTGGTTCCATATCGCAAAATATGGTCTATTCTCAGGAGGTTGAAACTAATAGTTTTTTTTTTGTACAACACGGAGATGGCGATACTAGGCATACTTTTCAGTGCCCGATGACTAAAGTAAATAAAATTAAAGCCAAAAACTGAAGTATGTTAAACGTGCAATAAAACTTTCTAATAAATCAGTTTGGTCTTATATTGTTGTTTACGTAAGTTGTATGTGCCAATTTACCTGTCGATTAATTTTTGATGTAATTGTTAGTTGGTCCACACTTTTGATCATCAAGGTAAGTGTTGTTTTATCACGTTTAACAATATAAAATGTTTTAAGACGTAGAATACATGTACGTCTTACGTTTCGAAATGGGATGCCATGAATGTCACGAAAAGTGTTGATCACGTAAACTTTAATAACGTGAAAACTATTAAGGATAAAAAAATGACCGATATGGCATTAGATATAGTATAAAATAATGCATGTTTTAGACCCTGATTGACTTTCTGCTGACGTCATCGGTTGATGCAATCGCAAAGCAAAGTTGAGTCAGAAAATATGCTCTGTGGCGGACATATTTAGTCAATCTTCGACTTCCGTTGTGCTAGCACGACGTTTGAAGTGTCATTTGTTTTATGTTTTTGCGCTTTATAAAAATAAATCTCAATATATTTAATAGTGTCTTGTGACATTCTATGTCAGTAGAAAGGGTAATTACTGCATGGAATAGAGCACGCATCTATCCCAAGGGCTTTAGCACAGTTGTGCGTTTTTTTGTTGATTTTGTGCTGTGAGTATTAATTTTATGTTTAAATGCATTTTAGATTGACATAGACTTTTGTTTAAGTTAATTTTCCAGGATGCTAATTCTAACATTTTCAACAGCTATAATTATTTTATTATTTGTTTGTATTTTTTTGTTTTTTTTTCTTAATTTCTTTCAGCGTGGGCTTTGTTGCTCGGCTTGGACCGAGGGAGAAGCAGGCCTGCTTCCGCCGTGTGCATTGTCGCTTCTGTGTTAAAATTTTGTTTTTATTGTTTTAGAAATGTAAACAAAGCATTGTTTTGGTAATATTTTATTAAGTTCTTTTTTGCCATTCGTGTTTCTGGTTTTGTTGGTGGATGTTCGAGAGTGAAGAGAGGTAGATAAAAAATTCGAGGCTGGCGGCATTGTGGCCGACAACATGTTTACGTCCGAACATCGAGACACAATCGGCGTTTGTGTTACCTCAAAGCTCTCGATCATCACCTGTTAAAATGCCATTTGAATATACTTTGTTCTGAATGTAATTATATTAGTTATTTTGATTTTTCTTTTTTTTAATTTTTCAAATGGAATTCGATTGCGTCGGTGGGAATGAGTCCGCTTGATAGCTCTGACTTCTGACTGTTGCCAATCAGCTAAGTTGAGTATATGCGACTTGGTTCGCTGTCGCCCTATATTACCTGGGAGTTTCATTGTGTACAATCTGCATTGATGAGTTGTTCTGTATAAGTTGGCACCGGAGTTCTGTAGCTGCAGAGGGTCCACTGGAACCGTGCATGAACGATTTTAGTCGACGTCTCACGTGTATTTGTGTGTGCTTAGTACAATACTGCTTACTAGTGGAGCCTTCTTTTGGTATTTAGTGCTGCGCCGCCTGCCACGGCGTTAGTAAACGTTTATCACAAATGTTAGGTGTATCTCACCATGATTGTGCGGTGTCGCAATTGGCCCGTATTTGGTTGTGAAGGCAGCCAAGCAAAGGGCGCACAAGAAATAACTATTAGAGGGGTACCCGTTTGTTTGAAAGGGTTCCTTTTGAGTTGGATGCTTCAGGGGAGAAGTATCATCAAATGGTTACGGCCCATAGTTGCCACTTTTAATTGTGGGACCTATCTATAGGGACCAAGAGGGTTTCGGTGGTCCTCCCTACCTGTGTCTGATAAAAGGACCATGCGACACGCTCTGCGCGTTGCCGAGTAATGTACTTATTATCTTGTGTTGAATCACCTGAACGCCTGCCTCACAATTAGGCTGTTAATGCTGGGCTTTTTGCACAGCCAAGGCTTTAGCCCCTGTCACACAGTTCTTTGTTTAAACCTGTTGAGAATCAGATTAAAGAATGCTTTGTAGTAACCAAATATTTTAGCACGTGTACTGATTTGTTAGTATTTTATCTGATTGGATTTGTAACGTCGAATTTGAATGACATCATCTACGTATTTATTCGAAGGAATTGAACGACAAAGGGGTCAGAGAAAAGCACTAATTTTTTACTTTTCTAGAGCATTTTTCTTTATAAAATATTATTTAACGGTGGATTTCATGTACAGGAATTATCTCCTTGAATTAGAGGTGCTTGTTCATCTTCTTCCAAGATGACTGAAGTAATATGGATATGTGTAATCCAGAAACAAATAAATGCAGTATCTAATATATAAGCATACATGCATTACAATACTTAATACGTCTCGTATAAACTTTTTTTCGATCGTTTTTTCTACCGATCATGAATTTTTTAATGCATTTCTAAGAAACCTACAATGCTATTTAAGTGCCATATCATGTTGTCCTTAAAATGCATAACTTGAAAATACAATACTCATTTCCAAAAACGTTGGGACAGTGCAAAATATAGAAAAAACAAAAAGGGATGATGTAACAAAACTTTCTCGCGAATACAAAATAGCAGATACGTTTATGAAATGACATAAATATACTGTGTGCACCAAAACATTTTGTATCGTGGCCGGGACGTTCATTTTGAATGGGGGTGTTGCAACACGTTCCAAAATAGTAGGGACATACGTTGTAGAAAGCGCCGTTAGTAGTGGAACCTTCCGAATTGTTCGGGAATAATCTGGAATGATGACGTCGTACTACATTCCGTATAAATAACACTTGCCATCCGTCGTTCAGGTAACTTATTCGGAACGATGGGTCGAGGCAAGCCAGTTAGCGAAGATCTTCGTGTTCGAATCATTCAAGAATTCACAAACAACGTTTCTCAGCGTGCAATAGCCAGAAGATTTAACCTGTCATCATCTACAGTACATAATATTATCAAGCGCTACCGAGATAGTGGTGAGATCACAGTTCGGAAAGGCCAAGGTAGAAAACCTATTCTGAATGCTCGAGCTCTTCGGATCCTCCGACGTCACTGCGTCACGCATAGGAATGCTGCGATTACGGACATAGCCACGTGGGCCCGCGATTTCTTCGGGAAGCCATTATCGTTGAATACTGTATGCCGGTGCATCCACAAATGCAAACTTAAGTTAAACGGAAGCCATACATCAACAAACGACAGCAACGTCGCCGTCTGATATGGGCTCGAGCCCATCGCAATTGGTCCCAAGCACGCTGGAAGAACATATTGTGGTCCGATGAATCAACCTTTACGATTGTTTACGGAAATAATGGACGCCGTACACTCCGGACCAAAGACGAAAAGGATATTCCCGCGTGCTACAGGCGTTCGGTACAGAAACCACCGTCTGTCATGTCTGGGGCTGTATTAGTGGCCATGGAATGGGAGACTTGCACATCTGCAATGGCACCGTCAATGTTGAAGCGTATATACAGATCCTGGAACAAGCTATGGTGCCATCTAAGAGGCGCCTGTTTGGACGACGTCAGTGTATATTTCAACAAGACAACGCCAGGCCGCATGCAGCGCGCATAATTTCTGCATGGCTACGTCGGCAGCGCATTCGTATGTTGGATTGGCCCCCTTGCAGCCCGGATCTGTCGCCTATAGAAAACGTTTGACGTATTATTAAACGAAAACTACGACAGCGACGACCCCGGACAGTTGAACAGCTAAAAACTTATATCCAACAGGAATGGGACAGAATTCCGGTTACGGTGTTAGAAAGATTGGTGTCATCGATGCCCAGAAGATTACAGTGTGTCATCAAGAGGAGAGGTGACGCCACACCGTGGTAAATGCCGTGCTGTCCCAACTTTTTTGGGAGTGTGTTGCACGTGCCAAACAGGTAAACCACCTGTATCTTTCTTTAAGCATATAAGATATGTGATCCCATGCCTAATTTATCGTTTATGTATTGTAATGCGTTGAAATAAACGGCAATACAATAATCCAAACAAATGTGTTGGAGTTCTTCTTATATGTTGCACTGTCCCAACTTTTTTGGAAATGAGTATTGTATGTATGTCTGCTTTTATATGGATATTAAATTTATGATATGTTTTTAATCTCTATCAACCATGTTTCTAATTTTATTCCTGCACTGACCAAGTTCCCAACCCTGCCGCACCGTCCTCGCGTGGTTGACTAGTAAATAGTCGACTATTGAGTCGTCCAGCGCGGAGGCGTGTTGGTATAGTCTAAGATATAGGCTATCGAAGTGTGGAAATTTCGCAAAAATTACAGAATTTTCAAAATTCTGCATAATAAACACAAGAAAATTTTAAGAAACCGTCACAGGAAAACAGATTACAGAGATGGCGAATCCAATAAGACCCGCATGTCCGATTTTTAGAATCAATGGGAATGTCAGGAGCGCCTCAAAGTTGAGGCGTCGCACCGACAAGATGAACTAGAGCCCGATACGAATGCGCCAATAACTTGCACCGCTCGGTTTGGCACAAATAACATATATGATGACATACAAATAACCTATAAACGTTTCAACATCGAGTGATAGAATTCAACCCAAGGAGGTCGATTATGACCATAACCGTCAACCTTAACTGCATCTTCACTAAACGTAATTGAGATACGGAGCGTTATATGTACGACAATTTGGAACACTGAATTCCTATTTCGTTTTATATTCATAAACAAAGAAATTGTATGTTCGTGTAATCTTTGTGAAAGATTGTGGTTTGAGAAGGACTTGAAGCACTCACCTAACAGTAGCGTAATATCTTTGCTCCATGGCGAGCTTCATCAGTCCTATGCGAATAATTTCATGCTGTGTAGTCATTGTATAACAAATTTAAAACTACTCAACATGGTGCAGATGAATGCGTAAGAGGCCACAGTAGTAGACTAGTCATTAACATTCAAACTGCTTGGCCACAAGAGACACACAAAGTTAACAAGGGTCGTACAATGATGGACAAAGGAGGTGTACATGAAAATACAATAGACATTTGGACTAAATCTATAATTAAAAATATGAGGAGAGACTGGCAGAATTAGATAAGTTTTGATTTGCCGATTTCATTGCATATGTCAAAATTGAATAGAAGACGTAACAACAGAGATTCATACTCAGACTATTCACATTCGATAGAGATTCTATATAATTTTACTTGATATGTCCCGTTGGCAGTGGTAAATATTTACGATGAAGTTAACAATTGAAAATTAAATCCAATGAAGTTGAATAATACCACGGTGCAATCTGCATTTAAAATCACACCACAAAACAAAAGGTCGGCGGATTGATTCCTGAGGTGCTACAACAATATCATCGCTAGTTCATCTCTGTGAAGTGTTATAATCCATGAGATATTTGTGATCGGTTTAGGCTTGTTTCACAAAATTATTCATCATGCGTACAATTCGTTGTTTAGGGGCATGCATTTGCTCATAGCTGGTGACTGCAGACAATTTTCGTCTGTCAACGCTAGACCGATCTTGACGGTAGTCGAGATGTGATCGGTGGCAATGCGTTATGGCCTTGATAAATTGCCGCGATTGGTGCATCAGAGTAATGAAACATTCTCAACTATAGGCACCGTGCATAACGCACGCGGCGCTAGTGAGCATTGGCCTGGTGACGGAAAATTGCATTAATATCGGGAGAGATGAAAGCTTTCTTGCATTTTGATACATTAGCGCGCTTGCAGTTAAGTGAGATTTAAAAATAAAAAACATTAATGGATGAATTAAAACAAATCAGATATTGTGGGTTTAGACCAATTGAATGCTTAGCATGTAGACCCAGTACTGTTTTTAAGGGAAAACGTTTGTTTCAAGCCAAACACGTGAGTGACGTGAAAGAAGAAGTTTATGAAAATCATAGCGTTATAAAAGCTAAATTCTTGCCGCAAACGAATGTTAATAAGCCACGTTATGAGATAATATTATTCGTAAGTAGATTCTAAATTTAAAAAGTTAGTTTCCATTCTTATGTCTTTAAAAATGTTCGTTTCCGTCGCGTGGACGCCTTTGTGCAAAATAAATTCTAGTTCCTCTAATCAATATTTTGAGCCTCAGATCGCTTTTCTGTGTTTTTTTATTTATTTGAAATAATAATAATAAAAAAGTTTCTATTACTGCAATTATCATGGCGATATAGCGTCTCCCACGCGGCTGTCCTGAATAATGATACTAGGCAATATCAGAAAGTAACACCATTTATTTTTTTTAAAGAAAATTAAAAAAAATACAGGTAAACAACTAGGTGCAGCTGAAATACGGGTCTTTATCTACTTTTCCACATGGACACCTTGACGATTTAGGCATTTATCCCAAAGCTGCACCAGTTTCAGAAAACCTCGCTCATAGAACTCCGTCGGTTGTGAATACAGCCAATGGCGCACGGCAGAGTTGAGTTCCTCGTCACTCTCAAACATCTGACCAGCCAGAAATCACTTCATGGAATCAAAGAAGTGGTAGTCCGAGGGCGCTAAGTCAGGACTGTAGGCTAGGTAGTCCAGAACCTCCCACCCGAAACACACCATTTTTGCTATTACGAATATTCGGGATAAGTGACTAGAAAGAGGAAACGATGCTCGACTTCTGCATGACAACGCACGCCGCAAAGGGTCAACGTCGTCTAATCAAAACTGGTCCGTTTCGGTTGGGAGGTTCTGGACTTAATGCCCTTGGCACTCGAATTACCACCTCTTTGGTCCCATGAAGAGATTTCTGGGAGGTGAGAGGTTCGAGACTGACGAGGAACTCAAGTCTGCCTTGCGCCATTGGCTGTATTCACATCCAACGGAGTTCTATGAGCGGGGTTTTCTGAAACTGGTGCAGCGTCGGGAAAAATACCTAAATAGTCCAAGTGCCTGTGTGGAAAAATAGATAAAGACTTGTTTTTTTTGCCGCACTTAGTTGTTTACCTGTATGTTTTGAAATTTTCTTTGAAAAAAATAAATGGCGTTAGTTTCTGATAGCTCCTCATATAAGATTTTAATAGTAATTTTTATTCATTCGAAGATTTCACAAGAACGTGGAATAACGAAAGCTCACTGCTCATGTAGAGGAGGGATAATTGGGACCTGTAAGCATATTGCTGCTACACACGAATATAGTAACAATCAGCCAGATGAATCGGTCACTACTGTTGCTCAACAATGGGGAATCCCAAACGTCAAGGAAACGTATGCTAAGGGGAAGAAACTTGAAGACCTCTTTCCAAAAAATGATTTCGCCACAATAAGGGAAGAATTAATGACACCAGAAACTATTATGAAGATATTCCCGGGTATTGATTGTCCGTTTTATCACATCAAGCAAGCAAATTCGAGTAGCTCGATAGTTACAGAATGCGAAGAAATTCTTCGAACAGTGATAAATTCTGTTGTCTTGGAAGCAAAGAAGTCACTTTTCGAAACACTTCTAAAGAACAGGTCTATCAACGATAGCAACTGCTGTTCTTACGACTTAATTCAAAATAACAACAAGCTTATGTTTAAACGAAAATCATACTTGCTTCAAAATAATGAAAAAGCTTTTTACGATGCAAAAATTAAACTGACTTATGATGAAATTGTCCATTATGCCATTGAAACCAACGAACAAAGCAAAATGCAGCTGTGGCATAATCTACGACAAGTAAGGATTTCAAGTTCGAAATGCCACAAAGTGATCACACGAAAATCGAATTTCGAAAGACTGTGTACTCAGCTAAATTCTAAATTTAATGGCTCACATGCAACAAGATACGGACTCAACATGGAACCTGCAGCAAGATCGAGCTTTATTTTTAAAACAAATCAACGGGTGGCAACAATAGGGTTGGTCGTTCATCCATCATTTCATTGGTTATGTTGCAGCCCTGACGGAATCATCAACAGCAAAGATGAATTTAAACTTCTGGAAAAAAAATGTCCCTTATCAAGGAAAGATGAAAACATTGTTGATGGAACTCTATCATATGTAAATTATTTAGTTTATATTGACAATGAGTGGCAACTGAAAAAGAAACACCCCTATTATACTCAAATACAGGTGTCCTTATTTGTTACGGGTCTAAAAGAATGCGAACTGTACATTTATTCTTATAAGGACGCCATCATCGTGAATGTAAAATATGATAGAATTTTTTTACTAGAAACAATCCCAAAAATAGAAAAGTTTTATTTCGAACATTTTATTAAACAATTACTGTATCAAAAATAATCACAATAAAATATTTTAATATCCAAACTATAATATTAGGTTTTTATTAGGGGGGCACCAAAGTTTGCAAGAATACAACATACATGCATTATCACGAAATGACCGTTATTCAGACAGTAAAGTGAATAAAGCCCTCTCCCGATGCTTACGCCCGAAATGCTCACCAGAGTTCGCCCACTTCTCGCTTGCACGGTGCCTATACTAACGAAGATCGGCAGTGGTTTCCTTATCAGAAAGCAATTGATTGAGAGTAGATTTGAAAGTAAACAATGGTGCATGGAGAAATTGCCTGATGCAGTTAAATTGTTTCATCGCAACAGCAGCGTTGATGCTCACAACAAGATTGCTATAATGGGTAATACGAGGTACATTCAAGCTATGCACCTCCGATTGTTTTCCTCAGGACTGTAAACAGACAGAAACCTGCGGTTTATTTTAAAATACGCGCGCATTCCTTGCGAATGTGACAGAAATGGCAGCGGCAGCGAACAGAACTTTAGCGGCAGCGGCGAGAGTTAGGGCTGTTTTTGATACTTAAAATTGCGACGTTTTCATTACAAGAACAGCGTGTAATCATTTATTTTCTCCATTTGCATGGTAGGACAACGATTAATATTAATCGCCAGTTAAGTGAAACATGTGATGATGGTGTCATGAATGTGCCATGGGCCATGGAATCATGGCGTCTCCGTTGTGAAAAATCTGTACAGCTGCAGGGAGATCACGTCGAGAAGTGACATAAGTTTCACAGCCCTCCTGTGATTAGATTGTGAGCAAAAAAATCGGAAGTGTTAAAACATGAATGCACCTCGTATACATGTTATTCCCAATGCCGATGATAAAATTACTGGTTATGGCGGCCGAAGTAAATTATTTACAGCAAGAACAAAACTATACAAGATGAGCACTGTCGAAAATCGCGAGGTTTTGCCATACGCTACATGCTTGACTATCGACTCACCGTATTTTTTTTAATAGTGAACATCGATGTGGACCATGGACTTGTAAGCGGTGCGATCGGTGTACATATAGAATACACAGACAAAATCAACGATGATGTTGATGATGATGAACTGCAATAAGAACTGGCTGGTGTAAAACATGTGAAAGATATCAGTGTACTCGTGGCCTTCGAGACATTAGGCCTCCGCATCGCCTCTCATTTCAATGCTTTCCTCCCTGCCAGCGGAAGTTCAACTTTT